>JARFOD010012213.1:0-11340 GCA_031763545.1 Mopalia muscosa
CTCATGAATATTCAATATCGGCCGGACCTTGAACTGAGCATTACGTCGGAGGTTATTTAAGGTACGGAAATGGCCGAAGATGTTCAGACATGACGTGATTCATGTCGGAACAACCTCGGCCATTTCCGCCCCGTAAATAACTGTACCAGTACGGAAAGTGTCCAAGAATGTTCCGACATGTGATCATATTATTACCTATATTACATAGTCGTAAATGGGCAGGTTTTTAATCAAATGTCGCTGCGAAGTCTGTTTTTACTCAAAGCACATGTTAGCCATAGCCTGAGTGGTCCTAACGTTTTGTTTTTGATAATGGCTGACGGCAAAAACAACATTAGGGGTAATGTTCTATTGAAATGTATCAAGGCTTAGCACCCAAAGTTTTATCTGACGCTAAACATACATGAAATAAGCACATTTTTTTCTACCAAAAGAATTTTGACCCAAGCGTTTGTAAGTGATTAAAAAGGTTGAGAACGTGCTGTTTAGAAAATATGGCAGACGATTTGCACTTTCTGTGCTGTGATAAAATTTATCGCATATGGAAGTGGAATTTCACGAATGTGATTCAAAAGGAAAATAAACAGGCCAGGAAACATTCTCATTGCCAATTAAGTGTGCTTGAACATTCAGTGATCTGTATATTTCTCGACAAAAAAAACCCCTCGGATTAATGAATCGAGGGTCAATGAGCCGTCTAGACCTGGGGGAACTATGAGAATGACCCTGGTCATTGCCGAAGCCACATCGTGACAGACGGATTCGATCCTGCCACGAAACGGTAAATCGAAGCAGGATTAGTAAGCGTATCCGCTACCATTAACCAACAGCCCCTCCAATAGTAAAAGAGTAGCTTACCTAATACAGTTGTTTCTGATGTTGCCGTACTCACAGTTGAGCCGTCAGAACATTGCCGTAATGCACAGTATCCAAATTTATTATCGACCAGATCTACCCAACACCAGGGTCTTGTATCATTGTCAGGGTTCCGACAGTAGTTATGACCTTCCAATCCCTGAAGACCAAAAGTAAGCATAAAAATAAGAAAGTTCTTTAATTTATGTATACTGGACAAATTCCAACTGTTAAATTTGTTGTTTAAACTCTTCTTGTAAATTCACCACACACAAAAAAAGATAAAATGCTTTGAACCATGGGATAAATTATGATACGAAAGTCGGAAAAACATATAAGTTGCGCAAGATTTTAGGCCTCCACTCCACACGCCTCTGTCTTGTAAGCGTTGAAAAATAAAGAAAAAATGGTGTTTAAAAGAAGGTCAGAGAGAGATTGCAGCTGTCCTGGCCATGGAGCCAATCGTTTTGTGTTTTTGTTGTGGTGATGTTTTTGTTCGTTACCAACGGCATTCTGAGGGCTTCTTCTACCCATAGAGTTGGCATGTTGTAGTGTGCAAGAAATTACAGTTTGTATCGCGTTATACCACAAGCAAACAAGCAAACAAACAAACAAACCACATCGATATATAATGAAGATATGTCATTACCCACCTTGTCTGGATGTGTCTGAGGATTGATAGCCGGAGAAACTGACCAAGGGATACAGTCTGTATCTTTATCTGTTTGTCTCGCTGTGCCGCGATAATCTTCTCCACGTCCATTATAACAATCTGCGACAGGTAAGAAATTGTGGTTAATCGCGCCAGAACTAACAAGAGATGTCAGGTATTTTGTGATTCCCACTGAATAATTTAACATAGTAGACCAAATTCACAACTCCGAAAGTCGACAAGATACGCTGTCATGGTTTGATCAATAAACCAAAACGTCGAGTCGAAATGAAACGATTCTCTTTCTTCTGAGTTGTTACGACAAGATGGGCATACGCATGTTTAAGTTTCTGCATCTGAAATATAGAAACTCAACATGCGTATCGGAGTTGTGATTTTGGTCTACTATGCCAGGTATTGTAACGAGCTAATACCAAAACACTTTCACTAGAAGTCAATTTACTAGAAGTAAGCAACTTCGTATTCAGTAGTGTAGAATAGACCCAAATCAACCGGGCCAGTAAGTGTTCGATTCAATTCTGAAATTTTATCCTCTGATGGTTGGCCAGTCCGCCACAAGACGGTGGCAAGTAGTGAGCACAATGCGTACACGCTACTGATGTGGGCGTTGTACACTCTTAGTAAACTGATTTCTGCTATCACTTGTAATGGTTTGATGAGTATAGTATTGGTTGCATTGAGTTCGCCACTGGATCGAAGTAGTTGACTGTGTCAGTTATGGGCACAATGCCGTATACACTACTGATATGGGCGTTTTACACTCTTAGTAAACTAATTTCTGCTATCACTTGCAATGGTTTGATGATTATAGTAATGGTTGCATCGAGAGCGACACTAGATCGATAAGTGGTTAAACCAAATAAAGGTTGAAATTCTTTTTTAGTTTAAAACTTTGCCTTATTTCAATTATGAATACAAATAGAATTCATAGGTGCTATGCACAAGTTTTTATGCCAACTGCCATAGGTGGAAGCCGTTTTAGTATACCAGTTGTAGATGTTTGTAGAGTGTAACCCATACCATCTTGATTTTGCGAATTCGGCATGTCCTTCTCGCAAATAAAGTTTGTCAAGACCGTGCATCGGAGATCGTTCCAGAAGAAGTAGTTAACGTCTCCAGCTGTTTGATCGGGCCGAGGAAAACGACTCTGTAAGACTAAACAGTTTTCCCGCCATCGGTTTGACGGTTGTTGAAGTTCTCCCGATGGTACCCAGCCTGGGGAGTGTAAATCGAGAGTGAAAATTAGAGGAGAGCTCCATTCGTGATGTAAATGCATATATATGATGATGAACAGAGAAGTTAGCAGAGAAACATCATAATCTGTTGTTTACAAATTTATTTGGCCACGCTTTACTTTCATTCTGCAAAGGTTTGATAATTTGTATGAAAGTGTTTTACTTGGAGATCCAATTCTGAACAACTATGGTACTAGAGGTACGCTCTCGTTTTCGAACATTTTAAAACAACTTTTTGCGTTCAATGGCATAGGCCTACACCAAAAGACAGTGATGTCGTTCTATGTTATGCTACCTTCAAGATCGTCTGTTATAACGTTGGGCTTCAAGGACGTACTTGTACGATTACGGTAATATGCAGAGTTCTGTATATCTGATGGTCTATCATATCATGTAGCGTTAACCAGAGATACAAGGTTTGAGCGCTCCTAACCGTGTAATTTTAAGTTTTAACACTTAACGACTTTTACATGTATGTGTTTAATAAACTACTGTCCAATTGCAACCTTAAAACTTCCGCGTATAACAAGTGGAACCATGTACATGTGGTCATGCCGCCACATCCCTTGGGTAAACGTTTACCTATTCCTTCTTCACAAAGATTTTCCGTGAATATGGTCTTCTGGGTAATCTACCATTATGCAGCTAGTCTCGCTTTCGCAGATTAATGTTTACAACTCTCCATATTCTACTAGCTGAACGGACACTTATTTATCGTTATACAATTTATTCAAAACAGACCTGAACCGATGGCACTTTAAAAGGACAGAGCACTAGTGGCGTGCTTTTTTAAAACTCAATTAAGAAAAAATAACTTTCGTATGATTTGAAGGCTGAACAAACGACAGCACTGGTACAATTGAATATTCATGCTTTCCTAAATATCTCATGCCTTAGGTGATAGTCTTTGCCTGTTGCATTATAAGCATGTCTGTCCTGGACGTGATATTCAACATGTTGCCAAAAGAGTTTAAGAAATTGTTGCAGAAGGAAATTTTAATACGCCTTTGACACATAATGTAAGCACACCCGATGCAAAACAACAAACAGTTTTTTTTATTTCGATGGTTAGTCCATACCATCTATAACATTTATTGTTGATTGTAAATCCTAAATTATTTATGTGTAACTTCAAATAAATAAATGATAGCTGTACCTGGAAACCACTTAGTATCCGAGACAGGTTCTCTGTTATCTCCCCAGATCCATTGACCAGCCACCTTTTGACCTCCAGTATACCAGGTGACCGCGTCTGAAACAGTGTAAACATTAAAGCATCAAAATTGGTCTGCCTCAAACAAGAAACAACTTAGCATCCCCAGTATCTAGGTGCCGTTTTTCGGTCTGACGAAATCCTCACAAAATGGACATGGATTAAGCATTCTGTAGATGATCAATCAATTAACCTCTTTTGAAAGCTAGGTAAACAGATTCCGATGGTTTTTGATACAATCGTCATTTACTTATCAGGTATTATCTGGTCATATTGCTTTATTTACATGCGTATTCCAGCGTGACGGCACGGGCTAATATGATGCTAGTGATTTCAGTGAAGAAGTTTTGTGTTACTGTCACAAACAATATCCAAACAATAATTTTCTTTTCACTGCATGGTTTTGGAAAACCCTCGATGTACAAATCACCAAAGCCAGAACTAAGTTAAAACAAGGTATTTATATATAAAGGTATCGTGTCCCGCTTTAACGACACAGCAGATTCAACTGGATACAATTGAGTACGATAGGTTTTTCACGCACTTTCTCGCGTTATTTGGCATCTAAACTGGGTTTATTAGAGGGTTAGCTTTTGAATACGCACACATATATACTAACTTTTTTCTCTCTTCACAAAAACAAAAAATACATAAACATTTACCAGACTAGTTCCAGGTATCAACCGTTTGCCGCACACGCCATATATTGGCAGAAGTCTATCAAGCAGAATTATGAAAACAGCCATTACCCAGTCCCCACGGCATTTTGACAAGGCCAGACTGACTGCCGACTATCCAGAAATAGAGAAACGTCGAAAAACATGAATTGGATGTGGAATCATGGGTAAATCATGCTAAGGTTCAATGACGTAATTATAGGTCCTTGCTTAAGCTGGCTGACAAAAGGGTTTTTCTTACCCAAAAAGGACTCAATTAAGGGCACTGTTTTCCGAGTGCGAGATTCCGATTTAATACTTCAGCCACTTGACAAAGATGACATTTTACCCATACGGTGTCAGTAAACTTTGAAATTCACACTGCGCAAAATGAACGAAATACCACATTTTTGGCGCAGTGAGTCATATGGCACTATGAAAGTCACACTGCCGTTGAGACTGGGAAATGCCTGGTTTCATACTTCTGCTTAATATACTTTTGATATTAGTCATTAGATACTGCGTCAGCTTACATTTGTCTGTGGAGTTACTTACTCGGTTGAATCAATCTGAGCATGTTGGACAGAAAATTATTTTCGGCTGTTGTTTCCACTCTCACAAGGTGAGAATCCAGTGCTTCACATCTATCCTTGGCAGTCTGGAATGACACCCGTCCTCTAAACAAACGATAGCAGCTAGCATGTCCAGAGACCCAATCATCTTCACAACCTGTAAATAAAGTATTTTTCAAACAAAGAATTATTTACGTGTTATCAGCTTTAATGCTCTGGCAGAGGGTAACCTCTGTATTGAAAGTAGATAAAACGCTAATTTAAATAGAGATCCCTAACTTTTTATGACAAACAATTCGTCAGGTCTGAGCCAAATGCGTTACCCTAGAGGAAAATGCAAAGGTTCCCGAGAAAAGGTGTGTGTGTGTGCGTGTGTGCGCGTATGTGTGGAGAAGGAAGGGGGCTCCGTGTCAAGTGACTTTCTTGTTCTTGTTTCAACTGAAATAGTTTAACTTCTTTTCGCTATTTCTTTGATGTTATGTGTTCTATTTGGATCGAATTTTATCAGAGTTTGAGGCAGGCCTATACTTTTTGTGAAAGTCTCCGGCTGATGCCCATTCTGTGAGGAGGAGTTAACAGTTGATACTGTTACAAAACTTTAACTTACAATTATGACTGTCCAGGATATTTACCACGTTTTACCCTTATCCTTTACTGCTAGGAAAAGTAGTTTCGCTTGTATACAAAACCTGGTCAAAGCAAGCAAATCTTTACTTAGCAAAATTAAATTCAAATATGTACTTGTTCCGGTTGTTCTGCACTAAACCCGTGTAGCTCCGACGATGAGAGACCTGGTCCTGCTAGCCAGAGAACCGAGTTTTTGAAGCTAACAAAATTTTCTTTTAACATTACATGTATATACAAGCAGAAGTCTATTATCTAGAAGTATGCAATTGCCATATAGATAAGCTAACCGGCATTGGGGACCGAGTCCCCTGTTATAACGTATCATGTGACGTGACACACAAGAAAATCCAGAAGAACGCAACTTGATGCAAAATGGTGCATTATGGGAAACTTCTGGTATTCCCGATCATAATGTTCCTGAATAAACGAAGTGCATTTACCAAGAGCAATATGTGCCTGTTAAATAGGCCATCAACGGCAATTGACAAATATTTAGCCAGTCGTCCGAACAAAAACAATTGCTATACGCAGTGGCGGATCAGGTATGAAATGACCCAGAGTTCCTCACTAGTAAAGACACATGTCTGAAATGTGACGTCAACTTTTCTTGCTGGTCTACAACGCCGTTGGCATAACTGGATTAGTAGGTACATACTACTAGTTAATATACTTTTGATATACTATATAGTTGATGAATGCCATCGCGGCATTTCCTATCCATTGATCGTCACGTTGTAAATATTTTCTCACCTGTATTTAGTCTGCATACCACTCCTGCAGTCTCTCTTAACTCACAGTCATGTTCTAAAGAGTAGTCACAAGCCTGTAAAGAGTTCTCGTCCCCATTACAATCAATGTCATCCATCACGAATTGGTTGGTGTCGTACGATCCGGTGCCGAAATGGGATTCCCGCAAAGCTTGTTCTGCTCCTCTGCAATAGGTGCATTGAATATACACTCTTAGAAAAGTATGGCTAAAATGGAACCCTTGAAGGTTCTTTAGAAGTTCAGTCATGGCTGTCGTTGCCTCGATAGACATTGGCCTATCCAATTTGCCCCAATGAAAAATATACAATGCGTTATTTAACATCTTTACATTGTCCTAGTAACTAATTTGAAGTATTTAAAGATAAAAAATAGGCTTAAAATTGTTTGAGGTTACCTTGTAAACCCAAGTTGACGACAAGCGACTGAAGCGTCTGGCATGCCCCAAAAGTCGTCACATACCAAGCCCCAGGTGTGATTTCTGTATACCTCCAACAAGCCAGCATTGTAAAAACTGGTGTTCCCTCTTAACCTGAGAAGAGAGGGAGCAAATGGACATAAAAGCAGTGGGCAAAAGCGGTCCTCAAAATAAAAAGATCATGTAAGGGACTTTCTTTTCTACATGACTTTCGATGACCGCCTCCAAAAGTCGCTATGTTTGAATTCCGCTTTTGTGTTCATGTTCGGCGAGGGTGTAGGATTGGAAGGGAGAATGTTCCTTAAATTTCCGTTAACTCTTGAACTAAAAAGACTGTGGTATGTCACCGGAAGTGAATCACGTGATATATCACCGATCACATGACTTCACTTACCAGCCCTATTAGAACCTATCCAAATTATTGCACAATGAATAGGTCTAATTCCTCTGTCTTTTTTTTTTTTACAAAAGTCACAATAATCTTACAACTTCTTTCTTTCCTGACGTTTAAATAAAGTTTTGTAATTATTCTCAGTGTATCTAAGAATAACCTATATTACCTAAGAAAACTAAAGATTTTGACAGGCCGGCGATAGCGGCGGATCAATTTTCAACTTTCACTATGGGTTGAGATAGGCAGGACGTAGGGCTAAGACGGAGGAATTAGCCCTATACATTGCGCTATCCAAATTCATGACCTATATAAAATGTATGCAGTCTAGTTCTACATAACAGTTTTGCAAAAACTAGTATTTTGTCTTTATTGTAACAAGTATACTAGAAGCAGAAACTCAAAAAACTAAAGTAATAGAAGAAACTTCCTGCTTCACTGAGGTTCTTGGAGCTAAGAGAAACATGACATGGATCTGATTTGTGATGTATTCCGCCTTGTGATTGTCCTGTCTTGCCTTATTGCCAGAGACTCTAGCATCTTTTTTTCACCCAATTAGTTGGCACGCATATGGGTATGTAATGAATGTGTGATGTTATTTACATGTACATGTATTTAGTTTCTGCTAGCTAACCAACTGTTAAAACTTTTCAGTGTTGTTCACCACCTCAGAGTGAAAAAAACATTTAGGAACTTTGGGATAAATCTGCCCAGGAGCTTACCAGGAAGTGACGAAGAAGCTCTACTTTTACAAAAGATGCATAAACATTTGAAAATATGTTATGTAGGTCAACATAAAATTGAACAATTTTATTAATTAAAAAATGATTAAACTTGTTAGTATCTTTATAATTTATTTGTTTGTTTGACTTGGGTCACTGGTATCTTTAAAAAGAGAATTGGGATGATATACAGCTGAATGACATGAAAAGATAGTCCAGGTGTATCTATCTATACAGCTGAAAGTTGTCTTGCTACGACCACACAATTTACTAGGTTTTAACGAATATCACAACATTTAGACATTCAAACTGGTACTAAGTCCATGACTAAGCGGGCTGTACGTTAGCACAATGAATAGGACTAAGACAGAGGAATCAGCCCTATACATTGTGCTAGCTGTATGTAAAGTATGGAGGTAAGCCTGCTTCCGTTTTAAATCAAATGAATGTCCAAGTGCTTATTTACCGAGTCCAACGTTTTATCAAGTAAAACAAAAGTAGACTATTTTTCTGGCCAAGAGTATACACACATCATCTCGGACGTCATACGATCGCCGAAATTACGCCATGTATATTTTTTTCAAGATATGCAGCGGACAGGGGTGTGTAGAATATTTAGTTCCAATTTTTTTTACAGGTTTCAGGACTAGTTTGAGGTCATACAACTTTTATTAAGACATCTGTAATCATTTTGATACCGAACCAAATCGTTAATAATCCTTTATTGGGAGTTCCCATAGGCCTGACTTAGTAGGTGAGCTGATGGAAGTACCTTGTTTACCACAGCCTGATGTTATCTGGCTTTTCATTGGATGGTTGAGATAGTAACCTTTAGAGAACCCTGCAGTGGGTGTGACTATATACGCCATGGCCATATAGGATTATCCTCAATCTACATAGCGACAGTACAACAATAGGAATTTAGCAAATTTAGATCTGAGTTTAATCGGACTGAGGTTTTACCATACCTGATATGTTCACCACTGTAGGGAGCTGATAGAGTATTCACAGAAGCTTCCGATGTATCTGTATCATCGGAAAACGTATATGACCGATCACTGATAGACGGATTTGCCTCTCCAGAAGGCCTAGGTCTCTAGTAAAATCGCCACAAATAGATACATATTAAATATCTACTAAATTCCGCATGCAGTATTCATTATAGATGTATATTTAAAACAGATACAGCCTATTAAACTGACAAATTATTAGAAGTTGGATAAGTATGTATCATTTTAACTTGTTCAATTTGAAAAAAACACCTACATGAATCGTTGAAATTTACTTCGTTGGCTGCACCAGAACATATTTTTGATTATAATTTATTAATAACTATTTATTATTATTTATTGTCATCATCGAAGTACTTTACCAAACTTGTAAACTGAACAACTTACCCATCCTCTAGATCCGCGCGACCCTATTAACACAAACCAAACAAAGAACGATTTTCAGACAAACTGTCTAAGATACATGTACTTATATCCATTGCAAAAGTTCACTTCGTATTTTGGTGATTTGATTTGGTAGAGGCACACAGCCTTTTTGAGACGTTTTTACTCATACGCGGCTTAGTGCGAGAGAAGGAACCCGTATTGGCACAGCACTGACTTTAGACCAACACAGCCAGTATCCCGCGAAGCAATCGATCCACTGCGCAAGGCATAAAGACCAAACCTCTACCTTGTTGCCTTTTAACCCAAGTTGTACCAGAACAACAGACACGTTCTGGCAACCAGGACACTATTACAATAAAACATATGCTATAAGAAAGACAATAAAACAACAGAAAACATTAACTGCAATTATTATTATTTTTTTTTTTGACAAAGCTTAAGAAAACTTTTCGAATAAGTGGATTTATTTTCTCAAATTTGTTTACTATTGAATGGTTGTTTGCTTTGAAGATATGAATGTGAATATCGACTTTGTGGATTTAATTAAGTTCTAGTACATTGATCTTACGAAATTATTGAGTTTAATCCAAACCTTTCTTTACATCAATCGTTTTCTCGCGAGATTGTCTATAGTGACTATGACAACTCTCCTACGCCATGCCAGTCTATCGCGCATAACTTCCCGCCATTATTTGGGGGCAACCTACCAGCCACAGATCAGCTAATAAAAGAAGTGCAAAACAAGATGCCGGAGTGTATCTTAAATGTCGATGTCTCGATGTAGGAAGCAGAATCGATTCTATTTTAGAATGTCTTCACATGGTACACAATTGAGAGTATCATTCGATCCTGTGTGTAGCTGCATTTAGCTGGAGATCGTGCGGGAAGGACGTTTTTACAAGCTCTAGTATCTAGCTACCAACTTTAACCAGAAGTATATAAGTACAACATTCGTAAATATCATTATGAAGTAAAATATGAAAGAAATACACGACTATAGTGGGCTGCTCACCTCTCGGTCGCGATCTCCATCTCGATCTTCCTTCCTGCAAAAAAAACAAGGACGTTGAGTGATTTCAGATAGAAGATAATTGTACATACACTCTTGGGAATAATTGTTCTTTCATGGTTCTTTAGAAAAGAGGATAGTTCCATATTGGACCATTACGACAAAAACGGTTCTTTCGTATTGGAAGATAGGGAGAAATACTTGGTACAGTCGCCGTGAGGGTTCCATGCAGAACCACAAATGGTACAATCCGAGCTATGACTGAAGAACCTTAAGCGGTTCCATTAGAGCCATATTATTAAGTATTGGAGTGTAGTAAAGATGCTAGTCATTTTAAAAGACAATAATGTTTTCAGAGATTATCAGTTTTTAAGGTTTTATTTGTGTAAAATATACCTGCCCAGAACAAGATAATCGCCAATCTGTCATATTTGTGAAGAACTAATCGAACGGGTCAATTATGCCTTTTCCTTAACGGTGACGCCATTTTTTTTACAAAAGGATAATTCATGTTCTCTTAGGAGGAGAGTTTGACCTATCCAATGTGTTGCCGGTCCATTTTATTTGAGATTAAGGGTATGGGTTGTTATACAATTGACGGTAATGCCAAGGGACTATGTTTTGTGGGTGAAATAAAACTAAAGTTTCATTGACTGATTGATACGGTAAGCAACATTGCAATCTGCTTGTTATTCCTCTTCCACTCATAGTCTTCGTATTATTGTTCCTACTTCGTTTTCTTCTTATTTCTTCGTATTTCACTTATATGACGAAGGATGGCCCTTCACCTTTTTCCTTGTGTCGGGG
>JARFOD010012224.1:0-36658 GCA_031763545.1 Mopalia muscosa
CCCCCCTCCCCACACACACACACACACTCGCACACTCATTAATATCACTCAGCTTTAAATACAAAGAAGAGTACAGGTCTAAATAAAATCCGCTCCAAATGTCTTCAAATAAGTGCAGATGTTATATTCCAAATTCAACATCGGCGGTATAAAATCACGCTTGGTAGGAGTTTCTAAAGCTGGGGGTGAGGGCGGGGGAGAATTTTCCGAAGGTCGGAGGGGGCTTTTTCATACCTTCTTATATCAGTGCACATCGCCTACCGATAATTTTGTCTATACTTTCTTTCCGTTTTTGCTATCTTAATTTAAACAACATCGAGTCTTCGGATGCCTTTTAATATTGGGAAATGTTCGAGAAATTAGTGCAACGACAAAGGTAATCAGGTAAACCTACATGCAGGTTTGTTCGGGGGATGGTTTGGCTATGGGTCTAGCATTACCTTTACCGTGAAAACTCCCAGCCTGCAGTGACGCACGATTGTTAAGTTATTACAAAACATGGAAGTTGTTCAACTTTGATTTAAATTCCGTTGTATTTTCAAGTACAAATGCATTGAGTGAACGGAAGTTGTATTACGCTCATAAAACCACATCATTACCGTCTTTTCCTTAGACAAAACTCCGGCTTTGTTGCATAAACTCACCTATCAGAATGAAATATCAGTGTGGTTACATAACGTGGTTTATGAATTGGAAATAACAAGGCATTCACGATTATACTCTGTCTAAATCCTGGAAAAACAGTACAAGTCGACTTTTTTTTTAAACTTCTATAAAATATACTTCGTATAATACCGTATAGTCTAGACAAAATATATACGGTATTTAACGGAGGTGTGCCATAGACGATATACGTAGTTTGGAAATGTATTCCGTTACGCCTTAGAGATAGGAATTAGTTTTGTGTTGACGCCGCAATTTGAAAAATAATCTTAAGCGCGGTGTTGAACAACAAACAATCAATCTTTCGACTATTGGCTTACTGTTATGAAGTCAGAATTTGTTTAAGGGTGCCATTGCATACCAGCTGCTTACTGTTATTCAGATGCACAATACAGATTCATTCGCTTGATGAAGTGAGCAATCTCGTTATGCTTTTATTTGTTGATATCTCGCATACCAATTTACACTCTGAAATTCTGTTGCATAATAAAAACGCTCTCGTTGTTTAGCCTTATTAAATACATTGTTTAGTCAATCAAACATGATTTTAATTGTGTGATCTGCAACTTCCATATTTCTTAACATATATCACTCTCATTATAAATTGCGCTTTTGAACTGATCGGTGTAGAGGTTGAAGGTAGCTTCCTGTAGCTAATTACTTTGTAATGAAACTAATTAATATCTCATTATTCGCCCCACATGCAGGCTGGCTACCTCACATTTACGTTGATGACCACGTGTTCCTATTTAAATAATACCCGTGCTACTATTGTTTACTGAATCGTGTTTGAGTTGTTAAGCCAATATTGCGATGACATATTTGTGACTATGTTAAAGTGACTTCTATTTTGAAAGTTTTTGGACATATCACCCGAGTAAGAAATTCGGAACGCCTCCATATTTGATCATTTGATAACTGCTTTTTGTTTTTTCGAAGCACAGATTAAGTAAAATGTGCCTAATGATATCATGAATAATATAAGTGGGTCTGTAACGAACGATATGGTCACGTATGTCATGAATGATTCGTGAAACTGCATGTTTATTTTCATCCTATCACCTGTGATCATGTGCCTAATGATCACAGGTGAAAGGATGAAAATAAACATTTCACAAATCATTCATGGTATACGTGATCCTATCGTTCGTTACAGACCCATGTATATTATTCATGATATCAGTTATCCTTTCACCTGATACTTATTCAAGAACCAAACATGATATCAGTGAGTCCAACGTTTAATACAGATTCAGAATCCATTATGATATCAGTTATTGCGTAAAAAAGAATATATCGATGATATCGGTTATCCTATCACCAAATACTGTTTCACGGATCAGTTTTGATATAAGTTATTCTATCGTTCATTACTGATTCACGAATCACTCGTGCTATCAGTTATCATATCGTAAATGATTGATTCACGAATCAAACCTCATATCAATTATCCTATCACTCGATGCTGTGTCACGAACCAATCGTGATATCAGTGATCATATCGTTTATTACTGATTCACGAATCGATCATGATATTAGTTTTCATTCCGCCTAATATTGATTCTTGAATCATTTATGTTAGCAGTGATCATGCTGTCCATTACTGACTCATTTATCAATTATGATATCTGTCATCTTATCACCTAATACTGATTCACAAATCAATATGATATTATTATTATATGCCCATAGTACTGAGTCCTTCATCAGTCATAATGTTATCGTATCGTCCAGTAATGATTCGCAAATCAATTGTGATATCATTATTATATGTCCCAATACTAATTATCGAATCAATCGTAATATCAGTAACAATATAACCCAATACTGAATCATAATTCAGACACAATATATGTTATCGATGTGATACAGATCTATTCCAAATTTTTCACGAAGTATTCACGAGATCAGTTAGCATATTGCCCAATACTGATTCACAACGTCATGATGCCCGTCATATCGCCCGATATTGTAGTCTATGCAGCCTGGCCTATAATGCCTCACCCACCTGTACGTGCTCATCGCCCACACTGGCTACTATGTTACCTGTTTTTACAATACAAAAGCAGTGATATGAGAATGCAACCACCTACCAGTTTTGCGAGTATGTAGAATTTCGTTTATTTACCTTTTCAAATCCGCTGAGCCATTGATGTATCCACCTCGTTTTTCGTATGATTGACTTAATAGTGTCAAACATAATGTCACAGTACTTCTAAGCCACACCTGTCTACAGTGCGATGTACCTTCTGGGATAACCTTCATTATAAACTTTACACAGTTTGTTGGTACAACTTGTTTAATTTTAATTATCCTCACGTCAGTCCATTAACCCAGAAAACACCGATTTCTATGTTCAATTTAGGACCGAAAATTAAATTATATATACATGTATTTATTACATATCCATATATTTTGTTATGTGACACGCGGGTCGCCCAAAAATTGGGTTTATCATCAAATTGTGACTTCAACGATTTAACTAAGTGTTGAATATTGACAAATTAAAACTTTGAAGAAAAAAAAAATTAAAAATCCAAGTGTGAATGAAGACAACTTGATATCATTTGAATCAGCGTGGACATACCTTCAGTTGAATGTTTGTTTAGATGTTATTGCTCTGCCTCAATGGCATGTTAACATGTTTCTTAACCTACACAGGTATGTAGTCTAAAAAAACGCAAAAGCTCCAATTTTTTTTTCTGAGAAAAAATATTTCTACCTCATATGATTCGGTATTTACGCTTAAATATACATTCTGGGGCGACCACATCACTTACAAACGGCAAGATAACTATTTTACATTCGAAAACAATCATTAATTATTGTAAGAACGTTAGGGATACTTATTGCTGTCCGACAAAAGGCACTCTAATATGAGGGGTGTGTTATAGTTAACAGAAAATAGGCCTATAATAACTATAAACCAGTCTATGTGTACATCAATAATAACCCGTGAGTAAATAATAACAAGAATTGCCTTAAGAAATTCTAAGCTTATTTTAATATTAAAGAATATATAGCATATATTTGTTTAATTAGCGGAAAGATATTGCCTCTATATATATTTAATTAAATACCCACGTGTTTAAGTCACTATCAGGTGTGAAAGTTGCCTGTCCAAGTGGAAAATGTTTCGCCTCGAGTTATTTTACACCTGTTACAAACAATACGCAATTAAGTTTTTTCTCGGAGAATTTTTGATGCAGCGGTACATTATGAAGTATTTTGTCGTTTTGTATGGAGTTTAATTTATTTTGAATTAAATACAAAGGGATCGATTGATGGAGATACGGTCAACTGAACACTTCAAACATCGATTAATAAAGGTATTAACAAAAAGTAAAATAGGTCATATTCTTCGACTAAACCAAACTTCTCCTGTTTATCAGAAACTCATTACCAGAAAAGGTATATATAGGCATATCAAAACTCACGAGCAATCAACAACCCATTATAGCACCCCAAAAAATGTCTACGACGAAGAGACTAAAATAACCAATATAGATACTCAACAAGAAAAAATATTTAAATAAAGAAAATAATAATAAAAAAAAAACGTTTTTGATTTCCTTAGATTCATTAAACAAGCGACCTCTCAACAAAAAATCCATTCTTCCATTAATGAAGCGCTTAAACAACCACTAGCTGGCTTAATAATAATAAAAGAAAAACGTCTTCGATAAATCAAAACTCCCCAAAAACGAAAACTCCTAAACAAAATAGCAATCTATACACGAAAAACAACAAAACGTCTCCATGGATATAATCTAAGCAATTGATCCCGTTAATAGCCTAGCTTTTTTTTTGTTCAGAATCAAAGCCAAACGATGGTTTGATGGAACACGAGTTGACAGCTATTTTGCCCGACAAATTAGTTGCAGATTGAAAAAGATTTAAAAATATAGGTCCAACACACGTACATTTCCTAATAATAATAAAAAAAACAATCATTAACAACCATCGGTTTCGTTAAAATGATTAACAATCAGTTCATATAAAAAAATGTCCTTGGTCGATAAATGAAATTTATTAACCTACATGTAGCTAATTCGCCGTAAGAAAACACACCCTATTTGATGGATCAAAACTACGAATTAATTAACATCTCCTTTGTGTAATGTATTCTAAGGTTATTGAACAAAGCAATACTGGACAATCGGTCAATCAATAAACCAACCCATCCGAAATAAACTTTAAAAACACTAGGACCTTTTTAATTGATTAAAACCCATAAAAAGTCTAGTTTTATCTTTGTTTTTTATGAACTCTAAAAGTAGATATGCTAGAACTCGTTCAATTCCTAATTATAATTTAAAAAAAAAAACAACCATGAACAATAATCGGTTAATTGTTAAAATTATTAATTTATCAATTAATCACAAAAATGCCATTCGTCGATAAATTAAATTTATTAACCCACAGGTAGCTCATTCGCCGTAAAAAGAACCCCTCATATCATCTGATGGATCAAGGCACCGAAATAATAAAAAATCTCCTTTGTATATTGTATTTGAAGGTTTTTGAACAATTCAGGACTGTCTTTAACATGGCGTTAAACGTCAATCCATCAATCAATAAACCAACCAATCCGAAATAAACACCAAAACACTAACACCTTTTTAATTGATTAAAACCCATAATAAGCCTTGTTTTATCTTTGTTTTTAATCAACTCTAAAAGTAGCTATGTTCGAACTCGTTTAGTTGACCCCTAGTCTGCTTGATTAAGTTATACAATGTATTCATTTTTCGCTAGTAAAGCCCACCCTCTAGGCTAACGGTGTCGTAATAGAGGAGTGTCAACTATAGGACCTTGATTAAGACCTAGTTAAAAGCACGGCTTCACATAAAAGGAGTTATTTAGTATCACATAAGATGAAGCCGGTCTCCGGGGATTACGTCAAAGCAGCGTTTTGTCAACAGACAGTCCTAAATGTTTTGTTAGTTAGAATAGTGAATGGCTAGACTGGCTGGAAGTACCAAATCCCGATCAAACACTACATTGGTCCCTGTGGGCGGTGTGCCGACTGGCTGAGCATTTAACAGCCGGACTTAGCCGAGTGCGCAGAACACACGACTGTTCGTCAGACATCGCCTAGCAGCTGTACCGTTAAAAGTGGTCTGGCGAAGGACCGATAAGCATTAGCAGGAAACCGTCATCCGTTCTACAATTACCACTGGATATTAAGCCCTTAACTGACATGTGAGGTCCAGTGACAGCTCCTACATAGCCTTCGATAGTACCGAGGTACTTATAGGTTCCTGTTGTAGTGTTAAACCTAAATCTCGGGTTGAATATAAGCCCGTCTGTTGTATAAACCGTTGTTCGGTAACGGACACAGAGAAGGTCTGTCTGCCTGAGCAAGTGTTTATATCGCCCAGCCGCTTTCACAAAAGTCTTGCTTTGTACCGTGAGGTCTGCTCGTTGCTTTCCTTTGCTGATCTGCCTGCATGTATTGGATTGGATATTATGAGTTCTGGATGCTGTTTTCGGAGACAAAGAGTCTGTGAATCATAGCCTGGACACAGGGCTTGTTAAGGGTGCTCGGTTAAAGGATTTTTTGTCATCATACCCTGGACTGGCTGTTAAATTGTGACCATGTGGTCTGTTACTAACTCAATGAATACTTTAATATATACAGCATTGACGCTGGTCAGTATAACATGTGAGTATATACTTATATTATTATTTACACGTGTCAAATTTTAAAGCAAGGATGTGTGT
Organism: Mopalia muscosa; assembly: GCA_031763545.1. Lineage (NCBI taxonomy): Eukaryota > Metazoa > Mollusca > Polyplacophora > Chitonida > Mopaliidae > Mopalia > Mopalia muscosa. Next base: position 6,391 of record JARFOD010012224.1, read on the forward strand.
CCTGTAGCTTTGACATACCATACCTCTGGCTCGTATCACTGGTTTTATATGTTGGGCATAAACCCTATATATATAATAGGTATCTTCAATTTCATCTTTACCGGCTTTAAACCTATATAAGATAGCCTTTCTTTTGTATGACTGAATCCGGAGAACATCTGAACGGATACACAATCCATATAGTCATATTTAAAAAAAATATCAGTATTGATTAAAATGAGGTAAATAATTGTACTTAAATTTTCGACAAATAATTAAGTATTATTTTATTTTTGAATGCGGTTACAGGGATTGATATAAGCATTTGAGGGGCCAATTAAGTTACCCAAATTAAAAAAAAAACAAGCATTTTAAATAAACAATATTCAACTGTTCCCTTTTCATATAAAATATTAATATTCGATATTTTATCAAAACTCAACTTCAACCAGAGCTTTTATTTGCACTACATAGGGTTTTTATATAGTCTCTAACGACTGTCATGTCATTTATTGTAAAGCAATGATCCATATTTTCTTTAAAGATACGCAAGATTGATTTTATTTCTATCAATTCCTGCGTCAATGTGCGTGTGTTGTATTTTTCCATGCTGATGATTTTACTTAAAATTCACCACAGAAAACTTGTGTGATATTCGTGGGCCTAATAATAAAGAAGTTGTACTTAAAATCTACAAACCACTAAGATTGTGAAACCCCCCACTTAAACATTTCAAAACATCTCCTTTGTGGAATAGAAACATTGACAGGTGTTTTTGTCTGTATCCATTCATTCATTCATTCAAAAGTATTTATAACAAATGTTAAAAGGATAACTGTATTGGCCAATGGCTTTCTTATTAAAACCAGTGCGATGTTTAAGACTAGTGAAGCGTTTCGGCCGCATTGGCCTCTCTGTATTCTCTGCAAATATATCAACCGTCCACATCTACACAGCAACCTTGTAATATCTGGACTATACAAACACAGCTGCCTTTCTTATTTCCCAGCTGTCTCGAATATGGTAGCAATCTGTTTATATTAATCCCCAATCCAATATGTACATAAACATACCAAGGACCTCTCGGGGAATGTCCGAAGAAGATTTTTAGTCCAATACGAAAACCTCAAACTTATTTATACACAAAATGATATCACTTTTCTTGTCTTATTGTGCATGTACATGTGTATGTTCCATGTGTCAGGGCTTTTTATTTCCAGAAAGATATATCATGTTAAAAATATATACACAAACCTGTGTCCTGTCAAGTTTGTGATGTACACGCAATAGACACGCGGTAAAGCAAATATCCGTGACATCCGAGGACATCCACGTATTTCTGTTTGCCCCACAGCCCGGCTAATAGTGTTATATAATTAGGGATTGATTACACTGTCAACGTTAGATATGTCACCAACTGACTATTTCACACCGGTCTTGTGTTTTGTACAATTGCTAAAAGCTCATTCGCTTGCTCAGTTTTGTTTTTCAAGTTATAACTTGGAGTGCTGTTGACCTACTTTGAATTTTAATACATTTGTGATATGAAAACTTCTGCATACTTTTCTTGGAATATTGTTTGACGTCCACTAGTATTTAGTGTTTTACATTACTAAGTATATACACAGTCAACCTGTGATCTCTATCGCACGGAATCCGAAACCCTGGCTGAATATACTGGTTATAGACCGTTGGATCACTCCTAGTTCCTTGGAGAATATATTGTTAAATTTACACTTAATCCTCCCCCAATCCCCTCTCTCAATAAACTGTAGGCTACTATCCTGAATTGTGGAATAATTCTTTATTTATATGGTAGACCAACTACAAAAAGACGAGCATTTTAAGTATCGGTTTATTTAACCATTTCAAGAAGTTAGGGACAGTCACATATAGTCATATCTATAAGTTTGTTTACTTTAGGCGTGTCTTACCTAAACACTGTGACGTCAGGTTTTGCCTGCATCACCTCTTTGTCCCTATTTCTTTTGATGACGTAATAAACATAGATACCATCCGTGATGTATGTGGCCATAAAAAAACAGTTTACGTTTAGATGCAAATAGCTTTTTTACATGCCGTTATCATTATAAATAATAACGTGGTATTATAGTTTTGAAAAACTACAAAATATATTAGATCATGCTGTAATTGAGATCTAGTTTGTTGAAGGGCATAAGTAGAGTTGAGCTTTAGTTTGGATGCCTTTTTTTCGAAAAAATGATGTTACTGAAATGAAAAGATTCATTTTAATATGAAACGCGAAATACTACCTGCCTCGAACATACAAAATGGGTAAGGCGGACATGGCCCACCTACTTCTTTCGCTCTGCTACACAACACAAAACTATTTCACACTGACACATTATCATATGTGTCCATTGTAACGATGTATGTGTATCTTTTGAGATACAGGGTGTGGTGAGGATATCTTTATCTCTACATTACGTAATGTAACTCCCCAGTCAGCTTAGCTCATACCACGCATGCTCAAAGTAGAAGCCTTTGACAACATGTCGAACCCTTTATATTTGTTTAAAACGCTTGTGTGATTGCTGACGGTCATGTTACACTTGTGTTATGTTTCGTGTTCTATGAAGACGTACACATGTCGATAACACCATTTCTGCAGGACTCGCTCTTTGCAAATATGTGATAAATGGTCCAATTCAAAATGCATTAAAATAATGATGGAATGGTAAATCATGCATGATATGAAAAGATAATATCTATACTGTTTATTATTTTTGTATTTATATTTTTTGTCATAAATTCATTTCGTGCATGTAGGCTATTTATGTATTTCGTTATGAAAGAATAAGACCACAATACCAATGCAATATAGAATGCCCTTGAGATCTAGGTAAAGCGACTATTTATACCCCATTGGATAAGAAAGACATGGGATTTATTGTAACAATTTCCAATACAGATTCCGTTTCTATTCGTTTCAAACCACAAATTATCTGGCGTTCTCTGCATCTGTGTAGACGCAGTGCTTCGCCAAGACGGATTCCTGCGAAAGATTTTTTCTGATCCTTGCCATTATCGTGATAAAGCCTTCCGTTAATTAGATCAGTCAGCTCATAACGGTCCAGGGCAATTGTCCAGCTGTATCCGTCTTTCGAGTGACGTCTTCACACCATCCTATCTAGGGGTCCGTCTTACCACTATGCATAACGCCTGCGGCCTTGGCATCTTGGACTGGGCAGACCACACCATTGTCAATTTGTCATTCCAAATCCCGCTATCGTGTTGACCATTAGGCCTACATTCTTGCACATTTATCCCATTCCCAAGCGTCATCGAGTCAAGTGCACGATTGGCTTTTCGCGTGCTTTCTCGCGTTACTTGTCAAACACGGTCTGTCAGTGAATGTGTTGTCTGAGTTAATGTCACGTGATGTTTTACCTTTAATGAATAGTAATAAAGCCAATAGTGCACCTTACTGGCTTCATTGCAGTTTTTGGGGCTTATATGTACATACAATGTTTCGTATTCTTGACCTTCTATTCTCTATCTGAAGGACACAGTCACACTGACACAGCGTCTATCGAGCACATGCAGTCCTGCTATCTTCACGTACTGTATAAACATTAGCTTAAGATTTATACCACGTCACATGTGGCGTTAGTGGGGCTATTTACTGTTGGAAAACATCACTTCATCAAAGTGAAATAGCATTGTGTTGAACACGAATCATTAATTCGTTCAAAACTTACACGAATCATTAAGTCAATCAATCCTTATCATTCGTGACCAAATTAAGTTTTACCGGTGACGTCAAGGGTGATTTCCTTCGCATATTTGTCAGCCTCGGTCAAATGAGGGGAATAGCCCCTCATTCAATCATTCAAGCTAATTAAGTCAGTGTGTACTATTCTATTAAAAAAATAATTGGATTTTCACCAGATTCATATATGTAATCTCGAGTATTAAAGCTTTTGATTAATATATACAAATATATGGTACAGATTTATATTCTTTTGCATAAGAGACTAAATACAACGGATGTTCTGAAAATCGACCAAGGGGTCCAGCAAGATCTTAAGTAAACAACGCCAGGCGACTGATATCGCCTTGGTCGTTCAGACGTTCTCTACACTAGTTGTTCGTAACCGCTGAGAATTTAAGTAGCTTGAAGATACATCACATTGCCCGAAACCCTAACAGATTGTATAATTATTGCAGCTGGCGATACATAGGATATTGGGCCACCTAGTTTGTAAACTGTGCGCAGGATATGTTTATGGGTGTAATCATAACAAAGCCTTAGTGGGTTACATTTGTTCAAGTGGCATTTCATTCGGAATATGACCCGATCGTTGACATATATAGCATCTGGTGACGATTGACAAACGAACTTTCCATAAGTACAGTACTGTCACGGAATTAAGCAGGATTGGTTTGTTCTATCTTTCCGGGCTCACCATTGATTGTACATTCTGAAATTTTGGACATTTTTGCCCCGTTTGTTTTGTCGGCAGTCATTGGGATATATTGTCAGAGATCGGGCCGGTTCGTCATTTTAGTGAAATATCCCTTGACCAATAAAGAAGCAAACTCTGTTGGTATTTAGGGTTCATGGGTTATACAAAGGATCGTTTAACTCAGATGGATTTAAAGTCTTTCTGGGTAATTTATGTTTGAAATATGTAACTGTGTATTAAACGTCTATTTAAAATGCTTTCTATATAACAGCAGTAGCGGTAGGGATGTTGTACTGCTGCTTTCCTAGCTAAGGGGCAACACGAATTGACCGATCTGTTTGTATGACGTCCTGTGATTGTCCTGTATTTATCATGTCTTTTCTGTGTTTGTTGCCAGCAGGGTCTAGGATGGGCTAGCACCATCATGTGAGTTGAATAACCTTAATTGCGGTGTTAAGCCACAAACAAACAAACAAATTACTGTGGCCACTTGTCAAATGCAGCATCTAGGAATCCTAAATCGTTTTTTGCTGCTGGCTTAGATTATTTCGATAGTGTCTGGGTACAGTGAAGTTCAGATTGTATGATAACATGACAACCTGGTCGATGAAGCAGCTTCGCCAGCTGTCGCATATAGCTGACAAAACTCGGGCAACCTCGATGCCTTGTAATGAAGTTTGCTGAGACTTTATTGATAAAAGAATGTTTACCATGAGCCTGTGTCGACCACCAAGTCAAGCACCTGTCATATCGTGCAAGGGCTTCGATTGAAATGAGTCTTTTGAAGTCGGCTAGTTAATGAGATATAAATACAGTTCATCTAACTAGACGGTCAACAAAAGCCTTGGCATATCGTCAGGGATACCCCTGTGGGTTTGTCAAAGAGGATAAATATAATTGATGTTTTGATTTTTTTTCGTGGCGAGAATTCTCGCTTCTGACTGCACTTGGGTATTACTGTAGAATGTGTTGTCACAACTGTGACAACATAGATATTGTTCTTTTAGGACTCGATTAGTCGATTTTATAGGATCAGGGATCGCTTGAATATTGCAGATTAGGGATTTGATATAATCAGGAAAATAGTTGAATAGGATAGCGGTTTGATAACCTTACTATCTCCAGCTACCATGGTACACAAAACAATAATTATTCTTATGAGGGTTGATGGGTTATCCTCATTTTAAGGCTCTTTTCATGGTTTGATTCGTGTTGGCGAATTATTTGGATTCCCCTTATGTGGAGTGTTTTCATTAGTCGACAGTTTTGCTTTTTTTCTTCACCAAGCGCTTAGCCGAAAGTAAGTGAAATCCCATTAGGTCGCTACTACAAATCTCACTCAGAAGTCACCGTATACAAAGAGTCAAGATGAACTAGTTTATTCAATGTGTTGTGTTTGTCTTTATTGTTGGCCGGAATTGGACATACCTTAAATCACTCACTAGTATCATGGGTTGACGTGGCACATTGTTTTTCGGAATTAAACTACTTGTGTATTGTGGTACCATATTCTCGAAAAAGTGGACTGGGAAAAGAATTCACAAGTAACATAAAAAAAGAATAATAAAGCATTAGAAATTCTATCTGAAGGTTAGGCCTATTAGTGGTAACAATAAAACAGTCACTTTGTCTTATCGTATCTTTAATATATTTAAAAGATCTTGATATCCAATTCAGTAAAAGTTGTGGTGTCATCAAAATGCTTTTATGTCGCTTTCTTTTATAAAGGGTTATCAGTTTATTTTACTAAATTAGTGAGCAGTGGCCCTAAAACAGATGTTAAAAAAGAATTCACGAATCGCTTAAGGATAAACTTGTACATTCACGTCACAAATGAGCCACAAGTCACAGCCGAGCCAGTCACCGTGGGGTATCGACTTCACAATGACACCTTTATGTTAACTGTAAGACAATAATGATTAATGAGCCAGATCTTTGCATTAACCCTTCTATTCGCTGAATAACCAATGTGAATAGTGTTGTTGTTGTTAGGCTTACAATGGCATTGATTAGCATAGGCCTAGAAACACATCAATCACACTTTAGGCTAGTTTTTGTCAGGAAATGCTTTTTGTCCTCGAATGTTTAACATCGAGCAACACTAATTGCAAAAGCTTAAAGGTATGTCAATGCTGGTTGCCATCCTTAAAGTTCTTACATGTTTTATACGTTAGTTAAGTTATTATACATGAAACTAGTATGGGTGGAAATTGGGTATGAGTGGGGGTGGTGATGGGGACGGGATAGGCGGGAGGGAGATGACATGATGTCCCAAGCACTGACAGACACGCAGGGCCTCTGATTTAAGCTGGGATTAGTATACTACACTAATCCAAGTTTTAAGACGTGAATAGTTTCAGATTTAATTTAGACAGACGACCGTTTGGTAGGACTTTGTACACTGCCATGCGAACTGTCACAAAGGTACTGACAGTTTAATTGTCATGGAAGAATGCTCTATAAATCTTGTGTAATTTCCTTGAATATTAATTCTATCTTCAGTGAACGCCCTTACCATAGTAGAAGCCGCATTGTGTAATTAGTTAACTCGGGAATATTACAACAGCTGTTTGTTCTAGCCAGCTGTCTGCACGCTCCAGGACAGTTTTAAATTATGTAAATAGGTATTATTCATGCTGTGAGATGTTTCGGCCTTCAGCTAATTATAATTTAGAAACTATGTTTATGCTGGTCTGTGATTTGGTAATCTGTTATGCTAAAAATGTTTTTTGTTGTGTTTTTTTTTTAGTACCGGTATTTATGTTTTATGTGGGAGCTTTCCATTTTTACTAGAGACAGTAGGGAAAGTTCATGGTTGTAGTAATGCAATTTGATCTTTGGGCAATACAAAAACTCTTTTGTAATTTTCTTAACACTGCACCAATGCATCTCCTTGAATGCCGCTTGACTTAGGATTGAAAACCAGATATTCTGAGAATAAGTGATATTAAATGCATGGGGTTGACCATGCCAATGGATTTCTTGAGCCCGGATTAATTAGAAATACCAAAAGCTTTATGGGGAGATTGCGTGTAAACTAGAAGGGGTCCAAGCATCTGCTTTAGGTTTGTTTAAGCCCGGGTTCGTGGTGATATGGCTAGAATCATTGTGAGCTTCTCCAACGGTTCTTGTTTAACTTGCGATGTAGCAGGATTGACGTCCTGTGTTCCGTCTCTCCGTGCAAACCTCTTGTCCATGTCGCTTAAGATCTAGCAGACATGACCCGGCTTCAAGAGTATTCTCAGGCCGTGTCCTCAGCTATTGAAACCTGGGCATTCATTGGGAAGAGGAAAGCATACATATTTAATGATTGATGCCTACTTTCATTAGGGTGGCTTTGACTGCTGTTGCTGTGTCAACACTGCCAGAGAGGTTAATAGTAAGGATTTATGCACCATTAACATTGTACGTCACTGTGGTTCGTTAATGGATGAATGTTAACCATGTGCTGAATATAAATATATCTAATAAATAAGACTCCTCTAAATACTATATACAAACTATGAACACAAACTCTTGACAATGATTTTAAGTAAACCGTAATATTAAATAGCCATGTGTATCTTTTAGAGGCGTAGTATGTTTACTCTACTTTGTGAAACTCTTTAGCGGGGAAAATGCTATTTGAACATAAATAAAGTTATTCCTAACCCATGCCGAATATGTAGTTGGCTACATTTTAAACAATACCTTGTACACCATATTTATGGTTATTACTCTCTCTCTCTCTCTCGAAAGAGAGAGAGAGAGAGAGACCGGGGGCGTGGATCAGTGGTAGCGAGTTCGCTTCCTGAACTAAGCATGCTTCGATTTACCGTTCACGGGTTTGAGTCCGCCTTTTGACCATCAGGTCTATGAGCGATTCACATGTTGTGGCTCTGGCAATCGCGGGGGTAGTTTTTACGAGGTTTCCTCCCGGTTTTCCACGTTAATAAGGCTGTGTACAGTGTGAAGTGGACAATCCGTCGTCATATAAGTGAAATACCCTTGAGTACGACGTTAAACACCAATCAATCAAACAAACTCTCTCTCGAGATGTCTGTAGGTTATACCTGACTTAACGATAACACAAATCAAGATTAAGGATTATTACAAAATTATGACATACTTTATAGATTTTTATTCAATACACATTGAATATTAATGCACATGCCTTAAGCTGTGTGATAACTTGTGTTACTCCTTTCTACAATATGCCACAAAAGTGACAAAACGCTAAAGTTTCTTGCCGTCTTGTTATTGTGATAATCACATGGACTGTTGCTTAAATTACGCACCGTTTATACAGTTCCATGCCGTTAAGAAATACTTAGTGGGTAATTTATTATCAATATCAGACAGAATATTAACTGCTGCTTTAAACAGCTTACATGATTGGTCCATATGTCTTGCTTTACTGGGCTCATACGGCTCTAGTTTACTAATCTTGGAGTATCACATTTACCGCACATCTGTAATTCTGAATCCATTGGTTATTCCCTGAGGAAATCAACATGCTGTAATAAAACGAATGTTTAATTTATTATTCTATTTAGATTTTGTATTATATTGTGCATGCAGCATTCAATTATTCAGTACAGTATTATTTCCGGAATTCATTATTGCATAGCGCAATTTGATAAGAGGGAGAAAATGCGGCTATGTGTGTGGAACAGGGATATGGGAAGGGGTATATGTCCTCAATGATACACTATACCTGTATCTTAATATAGGTATATCTTCCCTACATTTGACTCGTAACTATACTACCGTATATTTTCGCATACTTCCCCAAATTCAATATATCGTGAATATTGAACATCACCTAAAATCAACAGTGTAATTGACACATTGTATAAAATGGATCACCAAGTCTGAAATATGTATTCTAAAATGTAACAACAACCACAGTATGGTACATACTAACCCTTGACCAATCAGATGATCATATGCAAATTTGGTTCCGTTTTCGCTTTAACGACATGGAAATAGTGTAAGAAACTAATCAACGGGCTTAATTACCACGACCTGATTACTTGCATAAAATTGTCCTCAAATTAAGCATTGGGAACACGTATTAACCTTTGACCTATCAGAGTGTTATATGCAAATTAGGTATCTGTTTATGTAAATATTGCAAAGCGTACTATTTAAGTAGGCGATGATATATATATATATAAAGTGTAGCTGGAAAAATATTGAATTATTCTCGTCATGGGCACCAGACAAAACTATGGCACATTATATTGCAATATGCGGATTAGTTATAAGCTGTGTGAAATTAAGAATAGCAAAATATTGAAAAGCACCACTTCTGTACCAGGGACCTGATTGAAATAAACAAATTGTCTGAAAGCCCGATTTCAAATCATTCAAGGTTTCTGAAGATATACACTTTGGAAAACAAACTATGACACCTATATCAATCTTTGACATACAAAACTGCGATATGTAAATTAGTTATTCCATGTTTAAACTGAACGTAAACATAGCAAAAGACACGGCTTCAGCTTAAAGATGTTTATTCAATATTTTTGTACACAGTAAGCTTTTTTAAGTATCTAGGATTTTGGTTAAACTTATTGATTGGTTATCGACACATTATCCCTGGGAAACCAAAACGTGGCTAATGAACAAATGGCTGGTGTAATTATAAGCCCAATATCAAATGTCAATATCAGAGGTATTATTCCGACTCCCATACCCTAATCTTTAGCCGCAATAAGGAATTTAATGTTTGGAATAAAATGACTGAAAACAGTTAACCAATGAACCAAAAGTGGCTAATCCGAGACGCCAGTTACAAAATTGAAATTACTAGATTTACTTTGTGAAATCCAGTCTACTGCGTGCCATGCACTCTTTTTAAATGTCTAGCTTCGATCTTGTATTCATCCACCATGTCATGTCGAATTTGTTTGCCAATTCACGGAGAGAAAAGTCACCTATTACTGAAATCCCAAGGTGACGGAGTTTCGTGACCAGCATACACTTTCTAAAAAAACGACGGTAATTTGTTCAGCGTAATTTGCAGTTTACAAAACATAGCGGCATCATTGACTCTAAAGTAGAAAGTAATAGCTAGTTGGTGATAAGAAAATCGTGGCGTTGATTGGTGTAATTTGTTTCAGAGTGATATCTCCGCAACGGTGAGAACATTGCTAATTCGGCTGATCGATGTAGCTAATCATGCAGCTGAGCTAGGCCAAGCCTGTCATCAGCCCGTCTGCATAACGCCGTAGCTTGTTTTATCGTGGTGTATCAAAATGTCATTTCTGGGTTAACTGATATCTCTATTCCCAGTCCATATCCATCATTGTCCACTGAGGAGGCGATTGTCTGGGTTAGTGCCCGGCGGCTGCAGGAAGGAACGGGGGATATTATTATATGCACCATGTCCTTGTCACACGCGTAGCTCAGCGCGTCGTGAGAAGCAAAATCACCCTTTGTTTGCTGTAGCAAACGTTTGCAAGACACGCAAGCCGTATGTTGCTTCCTGGGCGCCCGTCCGAGTACAACAGAGATATTCCCAAATGCTGCAAGCCTACAAGGTATCAATAAGTCATAACCAAGCCATATACGTTAACGAAATATGTTCTATCACTATGATCATTTATATACGGGTTCGAATCCCGGTGGAAGCAGGCAATATTTTCTCTTATATCATTTATTCAAAATATAAAAACTTCGATTTGATCGTCGATTCCAAACGTTGGATAATTTTCAACGTTGTAAATTTCTGGACAAGTATATTTATTGTCAACTACCTTCATAGAGAAAAAAGAATTCGTTGCATTGCCGGATTATAGCATATCGAACGTTAATATAAACAGGTTTAGTTATACCAATATATGGTAGATTATAATGGCACATTGCTTATACCATGCAGTGGAGATTTCATGTCCTTAATGCAAACATTTGTTTTCATATTATCCCCCCCCCCCCCCCCCCTCCCCTTCTCTCTCCGCCACAATTTACAAAACGACAAGACAAAGATATTGCGTACGAACTGTCTCCAACATATAGAATGACAAAATAACACCAAACAATGTTGATGTCAATTACATATGTATAATCTGTATAGCATCATTAATCTGTATTCTAACAGCGTTGTCTCATTGTGGTACATATAAGTCTATTATTAGCCCTATGTCGTTGTGAACACACCTGCGTGTCCTGGAATTTGTCTGACATAGATTTTACAAGCTCCATTGGCTGACATTTTATCGATTTGTTTATGTAGAACACACCTACATCCATATCAGACTTGTCCCTGGATGGCTTTACGTCCTAATTTTCACAGACAAACCTGAATGTTGAAATACATTTGGTTAAAATTTTGACAGTTGACTAGCAATAGGGGCTGACATATTTTGTCTGGGGTGTATAAATGAACATGATAACCCTGTTATCAGTGTTGTGCAGCCTTGTCTCTCAGATTTAACATTGTATTGGAATTCAAGTTAACACGGATTGCTTCCAATCAATTCTCTGCTTTGGACCGGGTAGTGTGAAGGGAGCGTATTGTTGTCTCGGTGCTCTCAGCTTTAAAGGGCAACATGAAGCCGATTTGTATGTGGTGTCTATTTGTTGTGGCTTGTGATTGCCCTGTCTTGTCTTGCCTTGTATATTGCCCGGCAGTAGCGTCCAGGTTGGTTCCCTTCACCCATTGGACTGACACTCCGTCCTACTGGTGAAATAACATTAGTACGTCGCAAAACCCCAATCAAACTAACAAACAACAAAAATATTTTAGGACATACATGTAGAACCGCTGTCCAAAGTATAATGTTGCTGCTTTACCCTGATTTAAATTAATACTAATGTTTCGACCAGTGCGTCTTACGGGCATATTTACGCCCCTCGCCGCAGTTTATAATCTACAAAAAGTTAAACAGCATGATAGACCATAGACCGTTAGAGAACTCTGAATTAACTGAAATAAAGTGAACCGTTGTTGGTATTGAACTCGCTGACTACGTCCAGGATGGTCGCATGCTACATTTTTATACATCATTTCTCTGAATGTCTGTGGATAAAAGTAAGTAACATATATACATACAGCTAGACGATGTACATCTATAAATAATGTTGCACCAACCCACGTTGGATTTAATCGATTCAATGTCTGTAGACAATCTGATTTAACAAAGAGATATTTCGTGCACAATTGTTGTCTAGTTTTTGATTTAGAATTAATCGATTGTTCTTTTTAATATTTTTTTTTTTTAAATAAGCTGATAAGATTATAACAATGAATATCAGCTTTTAGAACCTTTTACATAAGCTTGGACGTCCCACCTGTCTCCATTGATTAAAGGTAGGCCTGCTGATGTCCACTTATTATCAATCTGCGGATTCAAGCGGTTACCACGCTAACAATTTCCGCGATAGGCTACCTGCATAGGTCAGCCCGAGGCAATGGAGGTCACTCGGTGCATACAATCGCTATGCTCTGCTGATCAGCTGTGTTAAATATATCTATCTCATTGTTAGTAAGCATGTGTCCAACATGTCACCGTGTCTCGCTCAACGCGATTTACATCAGTTTATCGGCTGCTAACATTACAATGAATCATTCTGGCACCGTGCATTGTTGTGTATTCAATATGTATGGACCTATTGAGTCTGCCCTGGTACAGCAGAAATATTATATAAATTATTGGTGGCCCACACTCACTTTGCACTTCTCTCTGTGCATGCATTCCTATCCACCGCGGTTTGTGTCAAATAACACGCGAATCGGTGTTTCGCTGCAGAAACGTAGCTTATTCACATGTTATTGACGAGCGGTTCGGCGGGTGTTTCCTGTTGCCCCAGCAGTTGCTATCGGAGATAAAAGGCAGTAAAAACGAAGCCGATCTGTTCGTGATGCATTTGTATTCTGTCTTGTTGTTGTCCTGGCATGTCCTGGTTTGTTGTCAGTTGGCATCGAGGGTGATTTCCTTCACCCAACAGGCTTTTTTTACGTTCAAACATCGAATAACACGCCATCATATGAGTGAGCTGACCTTGAATACAACAGCGTAAAGCTCCCAAACAAACAAGGAAACAAACAAACATCTGTTCCTGCTGAATACGATATCGTGTAATTTTAAAGATTAAACCTCTATAATCTAGATAAATGAGTTAATCTTCTATAATCTTCATATAGTTATGCTAATCTTTCTGTTCTGGGTATGGACCTATGTCGCATGGTGTATCATACACTCTACGGTATAGCTATGCACAACGCAACGTGGGTCAAACGTTAAATAGGCCTGCAAGTCCAGATTCGCTTAATTAAGTAAAACCTATATATTTGCTATACAAGCTGAAGTTTTAGTTTTATTCGAATACAGCCTATTCGGCCACACGTATTGACAACTGCATGTACAATGCTGTTAATTACAACAAAGATCCGTGCATCATAACTATACACGTGACAGTTAGTTTTGATATTTGCTCCTGTCGACTTTATGCCCCGTAGAGCGACACTGAGTCAACGTTCCGTAATGTCACGGCACGTAATGTTTCTTCACAATGAACTTTGAAAACTAACCCTTCTCGCCACGTGTGGTGTTTGACAGAGAGGGTATTTAGGTGAACGGAACGTCTTTTCCTATAGACTTGCCAGATGCATCCTGTCTCAAGCAAACAGTCGTGTTAGTCAGCTAAACGTACTAGAATGTTCTGAATTGTTCTGTAAGAATGTCCGAAATTGTGTAATTTGACATTGTTAAGAATTCGCAATAAGCTAGTTTTTAATACATGTGTACACATAATTAAGTACATATCTTCAATATGTAAAAGGATTTCGTTTGACGTAAAAGTTTAAATAGGATGCATGCATATGTCGTACTTTTCTTAATGATGCGTATCTCTCCTTATAAGTCTTATTATTATTATTTTTATCGAGATATCGCTTATCTTGTAATGTGTGTCTTAAATAAAACGATTTATGATTAGATCCTTAATTTTTCTGAATTTATTTCGTTTTGCACAATGCACGAACGCGGACGTGTTTATTGTTTGTATAGTTTGACCCGCTGTTTTCCTGCTTGTCTCTATCGCATCGTTCATCAGACAAGTTAAAATATATTACATGCATTTCAACTCTTGTCTGGCAAATATATCGTGCTTGCATACACGGCTATCTCTTCTCGCAACACTTCATTCAATTTGTGGTCGAAACTGCTAGCGTGCAGTGTCTTACCTGTTGGGAATATACTTTTACTTTTATAAATAGACGACACAATTTTTATGTTAACTGATTTGTCTAAAAAAGATAGCGTGCTGTCTAACATTAAATTGGATGTGTCGTGTAATATTAATTGACACAAGCGAGAACTACACACAGGCTGCTCTATTAGGATTCGGCAAACTTACAGCTACATACAAGCGGGTTATAAACAGTATTTGTAGACTGTAGCCGTGATGGATGAGTCATTCAACGAGTGCTATTGTTTTATAATTTATAAATCATCTGATATTTGTAACCCTTTTATTTTGACACTCATTCAGAAAGGCCATCACGGTAATATAACAAATGCACACGTGACCAGCTCGTTCATACATATTGACCTTGTCGGAGATCGTTATTAAGGGATTATTATTGTTAAAATAACGATTGTTGTAATTAACAACAACATCGCGCCATTCATTCGACACTCAAGTATTAAAGTTAATCTGATGACAATATTTGGTAAAGGTTGGGAGGTTGATTGGTGTTTAACGCCACATTCATTTTTTTGTTTTTGTTTTAGGATTTCATTTTGAATCCAAAAACTTTAAACATCTTGTTTTAAAATATGACAGGGTATAACAACTCGAGTTCGAATCCCGGTGCAGTCCAGCGAAATGGTCTTTCTCTACAATAAGAATATATAACATTCATGGTCGTTCTTTTATCCTTAACCTTTGTAGCTCAGTCGATAGAGCGTTGGCTCTACTTGCCAGTGACCCGCCTTCGAAACCTTCGCAGCCTGGTGGACGACATAAATGTTTTCTTTCTGTACACTTTCCAGTTAACATCGATAATGCTACTTCACATGTTAGCGAAATTGACATCGGTACGGCGTTAAACCCAAACGGAACGGAGGCAACTTGTCCCGAATAAATTATTCGAACAATTTATTTTTCATGAAACTGATCATGCAGAATGGTAGCCAAGTATCAAGACGAGAGGCGGTATTACAGTTATCAGTAACAATATGTTACTTTACTCTCCTGTACAGAATTATCCAGGCCAGTCAATAATTTGAGAATATCTGAATACATATATCCGGTGCTTAAAAATCCTTTCCTTTCACACACACAATTCACGGTGAACTGTTCTTAAACATCTGTTGCTAAGGCGTATTAATCCGTTAACGAACTGTATGTTCAATGTCTTTTTGTTTTTTTCTCATGAATTAAAAAAAAAATAATTTTAAATCTTTTTCTACCAATAAGCGATACGTGAACTGCCTATATTCCGGCGTCCAATCCATAAATTTCCCCCATTTTATCATAGTCCTGTATATATATGGAAGTGGGCTGCAATGTATTGACATGTATAGACAGTTGGAAATACTCAAAAGCGTACTTCACCTCAAATGCTGTACAATCATAGCTATAATGACATGCATTCGCTGATAAACATATTCTTCTTTGTTTACAGAATTTAGAGTTTTCATTTCAAAACTTCGTCTGTCGACCTCTTAAATATATATCTTTGTTGCTCTGGCAATCGCGGGATTGGTTTTTGCGAGGTTTCCCTCGGTTTTCCAGACAATACTCAGTGTGGAGTGGACAATCCGTCGTCATTTTAGTAAAATACCCTTTAGTACGACGCTAAACCCCAATCAAACAAACAAACATTTCAGAATTCTCAGAATATGATATTCACATACATCATGTAACCTAAATTTTCGTATTCTTGGGCCACATGTTATTCGCTACGTTTACTCATGGAGGTATGGCTGTACCTCCATGGTTTACTAAAGTGTGTGTTCATAAGCCTGTATGCTTCCAGTTAACACAGTATGTGTCAGATTTGTATTCGTATTGATAGGCCAACCTATAACTCTGCCGATCATATCGAGACTCTGGCAAGGTAAAGCCGATTGCGTGTACATATCTATATTTATGTAACCGGTTTCCTACTCTTTGCAGGCTGGATTATACCTATATCACCAGTAAATAGAGAACTTAATTTACGCAATCTTAATTAAGCCTTTCGTCGTTACGCCTGATAAAGCTGACAAGGTTAATTTGTCTCCGCGTCAAATAACCTCCACAGATGTTTCTTAGAAAGGGAGATAACCTAGGTTTGCCTATTAAATCTATCTAAATTATACGCACACGCACACGCTCGCGCTTTAGTGTTATTTGCCCGTTCAGCCCAACAGGGTCGGATAAATAAAACACACTTTTATTAACTTAATCTTTTCAATTCATTGATTATCCCATTTGTGAAATTTTTATAAGGATGACCTATATATACGCAGTGTTATATACACTGTTCAAAGACGAACGAATAAAGCATTGTTCGAAGTTCAATGGGATTAAGCAGTTTGAAAAGAAGAACATGGCAGCTTAGTTATTTGAGATATAGAAACAGATTCCCCGCCCATACGTATACCTGTAGGTATATCAGTATATTTCTAAAAGCAATCACACTGACACAGGGATGTACATATATTTATACAAATGTGTCACTGCTAGCGTGCTTGAATTGCTAAGGCAAGCGGTAAACACAAATGATAAATGAAACCGCAGACCCGGGTTACTGTTTAGACTGCATGGTCGTATGAAATAAAATTTAATATAATACAATTATACTATGATGAAAAAGTCGTACACGAGGCATAGATCCTAACAAAATTACTCTTCGTTTTTTTTATTTTCAGAATAGCTAATTTGCACCGGGTATGTTTTTAAAAGTTCCTCGCTTTACATTTGATCATATGTATGCGTTTAGAATATGTAGCCAACTGTTATCTGTAGAACATTTGTTTATGGCAGTTATATAGACTACGCCTCTGTGGTTTTAAATTTATACTTTGCGCGCAATTTCATTTTACAGGTCAAGTATTTCGACATGTAAAACTGTTTTAACACTGACATGTTATGTTTTAAGGACTTAGTCACAAGATTATATCAGTGTAACTTTAATGACAGTTTCCGACAGGGAAATTTGGTATCTGGTAACACCCGATTTATAATGACGTACATACATGCCTCGGTTGTTTAGTAGAGCTATATATTAGTGTGTTTAGTGGTTGACACTCAATAAACCAATCATATAACTAAACATTGTTTACATAGTGACTGGCACTGATGTCTGAATCATCTCCTGTTTTGACCAAGGTGTCTTTAACATATAACAATAACTTTTGCTCAAGAGAGATATCATGCAGTTAATCTCAAGATGTATATAAACAATAACCCGAATCAAATGACTTCCTCCTTTTCCCTTCAGATATCCCTAATTTTGCTTATTCTGCTCCTACGAATCTTTTAATTATAACCCCTGACAAAAGAATGGCCGTTTCTCGAGGATTGCTTGAATGGGGTTTACTTTTAAACATCAAATTAAAATTTTCTATTAGTTGTCTTTAGTCTAAATCTTTATACATAGTTTTATTGGCTACCATCAAAGTTGTTATTCAGACAGCCAGTTAAACGGCCACGGTCTTATTTATACGGCAAGAACAACTGCAGTCTGCATACCCCAAATTACATGACTAAATTTAACCTGTTGGCAGTTATTCTAATTTGGCAATCCTCGCGAAAGCCCCCAAGTTTTGTCAGCGGATAAAAACTACGGGCTTTGTATAAATAGCCTCTGATCATTTAGCATGCGTTATTCAAGCCTAAAACCGTCAATATTACACCCATATTTATCAAATATAATGATATTTAATCTCCATTTATCTTTTCAGGTATGTCGGTATTTGCCGCTGTGACCCTCGATGGTCCACCTGTGATAAGGACTAATATTAGCAACGGTACAATAACACTGGAGTGTGCCTTCAAGATTACCACACCCAACGAACAAGTCACACAGCTTACATGGTCCAAAAAAACTATATATGATAATCATTATAAAGTCATTGTGCAGGTGAGTTTTTTAAAATATTTTGGTCAAACTGTTGGGCCTTGGCTCAGCATAGGAAGTAGACTCCTAAATCAACTGCACAGGTTCAGAACTGCCTGGAAACATTATGTATAAAAGTCCCTCTGGCTATGGGCAGTTTGTTTGAAGGGTAGTAATCTGTCTTTACTTGGCACTGGAGGAAAATTAACTTCGCAACATTATGGATATGCTCCACATGTTGGTTGATCTCTAGCTGTCAGTTTTGTCGGAATACACGGCCGTCCTCAATAAAATCGCCATTATGAAATGCATTTTTTAAAACTAATAATAACATTGTGTTGAGAATTCAGGGAAGTCATCAGTTTTCGGTTCTAAAGCTTATGTACTCTTAAAAAAAAATTGCGTATTTTGAATTAAAAATCATATGAAATTCGCTAAGTTGTATGTACAGTGTGTATAGCTAGAAAAAATGCTTCCGGCGAATTACAAGTACGATTTTGGTACGTATTCATACATATGCCATGGTCAAGCATCCTGTTGATATGGCAACAACGGGAGTCAAGCGAGACTTGGACGATTAGCAATGAGTCGACAGTGTACTCCCCATAAACTCTATATACCATAAGTAAAACATTCAAAACTCAGAAAAATAATGGTCAATGATGACACACATATTTATGAAATATATTTGTCAACATTTAGCAAATCTAGTGGATCACAACAGGGACTTAATTGCTCCTTCAGGTATATAAATGAGTCTCACAGTGTGGCTCTGGCAATGGCGGGATTGGGTTTTAGGAGGTTACTTCTCGATTTTCCACCGTAATTAGGCAAAGCACAGTGTGAAGTAGAAAGCCCATGGTCGTATAAGTGAAATACCATTGAGTACCACGTTAAACCTCAATGAAACAAACAAACCTTTATTGCCCCTAAGTTCGTTTTAAGCGAAGCCTTTGCCTTGAAATGCTGCTTTAACAGAGCGCATGGTTTGTACATTCATGTACAGGGTAGACTATTTCTTTTCACAGTCTTTTGAATATATTTCCAAAATAAAATTCATTTGCTTACCAGTTTTGCAATTAGGTTGTCATGATAGATTTTCTAAAAATGTTATGTTACCATGGTTACGTACGATGTGATAACATGAAATATGGTCAACACCCAATTACCCCCATCATTATGCAATGTTGTTCCTTGGCATATGTATTAGCATTATTCACCTTAGGTTATAAACCTCAGTGCTTACTTTTTCATCACATTTACTGGCTGTGGGAGCATGATTGCGTTTTAAATGGGAACCAACAGTGGCATTTAACCTCTATAAGTTTGAAAATACATTTTACCTCTCAATTATAACTGCTTGTTGTACATAAACAAGGCGTAAAACACCAATCAGTCAAATCGTTCTCCCTCCCCGATCAGCTATCTGGATTGGAAGGAGCTTTTCCCAGACAATGGTCTGGTATTCAAGTTTTGTTTTGAAACGAACTAACCAATAATATGGTCTGTTTTAGTGGTGTATCTGCCATAAATAAGGGCTTTTAGCTTTTCTCATATATATGATCTGTGCATGAAGACTTTTATTCTTCCCATTTGTGTCAATTAAAAACAGAAGGGTTATAAATGTGCCTTCTTATGTGTTAAAAAAGGCATTTTTGACAAAATTTCGGAAATATCGTTATGGCAAGAGATCATTATTATTATTTACTGGCATTTCAATGGCTGTCTTCGATTGGTTTAACCGCCTGTCCCTTTAAAGAGTGCCTTTTCTTTTCCCCATATTGCCAACCGTTGTTCTAGTAGGCTGTTTGCAAACAACCTATTAAATATGCTTAGGAGCTTGTGTTTAATTACATTCGGATTTTGTATTCATACTTCCAGGTGCCTATACCCATGGGCAGTGGTCAGAAGCCTTACTATAGGGATTATGATTTAAAAAGAAGATCTAACATTACGATAGGCGAGAAGGTCAATTGGCGGACGAACGTGCAGATGGACATAAAACCTGGCTGCCTGGATGAGGCCATGTATCGCTGTGAGGTGAATGTGATGGGCGGAAGTAATCCTACCCCTTTAGACGTCCGTGTAATATTATTAGGTAGGTTGAGAGAGAAAAAGACAAGCCCGATCAAGGGAAACTATAATGATTGAGACCTAACCCGCATGCATGTGTCTATATTTGTCCCATAATGCAACGCTACAGATGCTTTGGTGGGAATTGTACAATAATATTTGCCAGTGTTTTATGGTTGTGCTAACAAGTCTATTGACTCAAAGAGTCGGTAATTGCACTTCTGCCAAAGAAGTGAAATACCCATGACATCACGGATTAATCAATCGATCATATTGTACAGTAACTGTTTGTAATCTTCTATATTTGACCCTTCTGGCTAAAGGTAGTTTGTTTGAAGAGTGGCAACACTGTCTTTACTAAGCACTGGAGGAAAATGAACTTTCCAACATTATGAAGAGGCTTCACATCTTGGTTGTGCTAGTGTCAATGGTTGAAATACACGGGGTAATTATATAAGTGAAATACCCTTTTGCACAGGGTAAAACATCAATCAATTAATCTATATTTTACTGAGTTTTTTTGGAGCACACAACAAAATCTGAAGTTTCTTTTATTTAAAGTTTTAGGTATTTTATGCCGCAGAGTCAAAATTTCAAATAGCATAGTAAATGGAGCGTACTCATGTCGTATATTCTTATGGCGATACACATACAGGAATATACGGAAAACGTACAACTACGTTTTAAATGTCACAGTACGAATCAAATGTTTCGTCATTGACAGAGTACATGTATATATAGCTCTTGCACAGTAAGTTCTTTTATAACATTAAATTCCTAGAATCGCACGTGGTGAGCGGGTTCTCAGCATTTCATTTGGTAATTCGTATCTATTTTGACACTTTTCCAATTGTAGAGGCTCCAACTGCCATATCGTTACAACAAAGTCGACCAGTACCAGAATTCCACCAGACAGAGTTTAAATGCTCCGCAGCTGTTGGAAAACCCGAAGCCAATATTGGCTGGGTGATGGTCAGACGAGTAGCTGGAAGCCTGGAGAATATTACTATGGGCGGAATGGTCACAAAACGAGTGGATTCTAGATTTTGCTCTCCGCTGGCAGAGAGTACCTTAAATCAGGAAGTTACTGGTGACGACGAAACGATACGCTGTGTAATTTACAGAGGACACGAAGCTGTCTTTATAGAAAAGCCAGTGTTAGTGCAATGTAAGTGAAACTAGTGTATTCTTACATCGAAATCAGCCTCAAAATTACACAACGCGCAGCCTAGTCTACACCTCTACCAATCTTTAAAAAAGACACAATTTTATACCAAATTAAAAAAACATAGCAAATCCAGAATAGTGTATAACTTGCTGATCTCAGTAAAATAATATACGATATTTATCCAATTTGGATTTGTTTGTTTGTTTCATTGGGGTTAAACGTCATACTCAAAAGTATTTCACTTGTATACCCTACTTGGCTACTTGTTCTGCCGGAAACATACAATAAAATCATACACCAATGTATTCGACTAAATCATAACGACAATTTTTATAATTCGCGATGACCAGTTTTAAAGGCAGTGAAAATCAAAACCACGGAAATGTTTTTGCATTGACAGGATGTAATTATTATATTAATATTCTCATTTTTTTAAAAGATGCCACACGGAACACAAAGATACAGATTACAGTGAATGATAACAACATGGCGGATTGGATGACGACAATAACGGCAGTTGAGGGGGATTTAGTGGTGCTAAATTGCTCCAGTAAGGGGCGGCCTGAGCCGCACTACACCTGGCGGCATTCTACTCGCAAGGGAAGCGACTCTGGTGTTTGGTTAGAAACCGACGGAAGCTCATCAGTGTTCTTGGCGAATGTAACAAGTAACCAAACTGGCACATACCAGTGTGTATCTACTAATATTGTGGGTGGAAAGCGGCAAAGCCATGAAGCAGAAATTCATCTTGCGATAGAAAGTAAGAACTATGTAACAACCAAATTAAACTATGTTAAATGAGTATTAATTAACGATTGCAAAGTATGGAGCCGTAGTTAACTCGAATCCATCAATTGACTCCATAAATCGGTTTATGGAGGTGTATAGGGTGCATAAAACACATGAACCGGTGAGATGAACAATCAAATTGATGATAGGGGATGTAGGTTTCGTTTTTCTTGGACTCGACTTCCTGGTACCTGTTCTAACTCTATGGATATGCTTTCAATACCGATCTTTTATAACTGTATTCTACGTTGTCGCTGGGTGCAGGTAAAAGACTGGCAGTACATGATATCACATTACGTGACTTACTGTCCCAATATTAACCTACTGGTGAGCAGAAAGTCCCGCCCAAAATCCCTCTTATGGATATTGGCAATTGATCAAACAGATCCTACAGATACTACTGATTATAGCTACAACATAAGCTTCAAAACGATCTCTCAATGGGAATAAGTTGAAACGCTGTACTTATAATAAGAATGACCATGTTGTAATCCATAAATACTTGGTAACTTAATGTTTAGTGCTTCAACTTCTTAATGTCTGTAGAACAAGTTACGGGTTAGATGTCATTGCCAATGAATTGATGTTATGGAAATTTGATCCTATGGTGGAGACACGTTGTAATTAATGCTAGTACATGCGAAATAGCAACTATTATGTCATAATTATCATATATTATTGAAAGAAACTGCTAATAAACATGTAGCAAGCAATGTCATTATAACGTTATTATATACTATCAAAGTATATATTACTTTTTGCTTCATCGGTTTCAAAACGTTTCTGTAGACTATAACACAATATACTACTATTTAAGGTATATTCCTCAGTTTTATTTTTACATCAGCTAATGCATTGTTTGTTTTTAACAGGTAAACCTCAGCCTCCTAGTGTCACGCCTTCACCAGCCCCACCCTCAGGTAATGTAATTTTTGTCCTTGTACTGTTCTAAACTAAAACTGCTGGATTACCTTTAACGCTGTAGGCTTATGATGACCTGTAAAAAATATTGTACAGCACATACACTGAGGAGGGAATATCGTTCATGCAAAGCGAAATCCCCAATGGATACTATTTTGTAGGACAAATTGTCCTAACACAGTCCGTCAAATCTTATTAAAAAAATGCAAGTTTGCAGAATTCACGACTTTTTTTTTTGTAACTGCATTCAATTGAAGCCTACCGGAGATTGTTGATCGGCTGTTTGAGTCGAGCTGATTTATGCTGTTTCCATTGAGCTGTTCGGGTAAAAACGAAGACATTGTGCTGGTTATAGCAATAGAAACATTATTTGACTGTTCGTTGATTAAGGTTTAACATCGTACTATGCAACAGGGTTCGCGTTGTTGACTTCACACTGCGCCTCACTTAACACTTAAATACGGCGGTAAACTGTTAGGTAAACTGTTAGGAATCGTGGTATAAAAAAATTCTTGGATTAATAGTCTGACATATTGATTGATTATCAAATCTTACCTTTCAGGTAAAATGGAGACGATTATGGGGGTAATAGGAACAGGTGCCGTCATGATAGGCTTTGTCCTGATTACAGTCTGTGGGAAGTGCTGTTGATAATGGATTTAACCAAATCAAAGGTAAGTGCTCCAGTCACAGAACTATATTTGTAGAAGACCTGAGGCTCGTTTCACAAAGTGATCTTAGCTTACGTCGTCGAAAGCAACTGTCATGGCAACTTTACGTCTCCAGCACAGGTCGTCATGGTGTTCAAGATTGACGTGAGCTATGATCGCTTTGTGCAACGACCCCTGGTGACTAACAGAGTGTTATTCCAAAATAACGAACATTTTGAAAATTGTACAGACTAGACCTTCCTAATTTGTAATTCAAACCTCATCCATGGTGGATGAATGTCACCACAAGACATGCTACATATCATAAAGTGATGTCCGAATTCCAGCGTTACAAGGACAAACATAATCACTCCCATTGTTTGTTACTTTTGATATGGATGTAGGTAAAATTTAGTGTTTCTCTCGTATGAACTCCTATGAATCAAACTGTTTGGATTCTGTGTTCATAAAATTATATTTACACACAGTTGGAAACCTTATACAATACTTGTGGTAAAACTTTGTGTATTTTTTTCTAGATTTATATTCAAATTCCGTCCATATTTCCAAGGAAAGATGATTTTGGGTAACTGGGACCAGGATGAAGTTTGTGCATCATGAGGATGTTGGCGTTAAACGCTAACCTAGTGGAAACAAATTTATATTGGAAACCAGAGCTGATATAAAATTGGATGCATAAGGACTGCTTGCTTGTGTTGACATAGCTGCTTAAGTCCATTAAAATACAATATATAAACCAGTGCAGGTCAGTGTGCTTATGTAAGACAGGGTCTGAAAGCCAATCAAAAACGACTAAATTTGCAAAGAAACAATCCAAAGTTTGTGAAATTAGCTTTTTCTATGGATGTCACAAAAGGAGGCGTTGGAATTCAGCGCAAGTGTCAGAAATTGTGCCGAGGTACATATAATTCTCCCAGACGTCAAATCATTGGAAGATTCGATTCTTATCACAGAGTTGAAGGAACATGCGGTGGTGTTCAAACGCCGGTGTTAATTATCAAACCAAATACATTTAACTGGGACTTGGAGTGACCAGGGTGTGGTTTAATCAGAGAATCAGTTAAAATTGCTCAGTTGATATTTAATTTTGTGCTATATAACAAGGCATAATTGTCTGTATGACAAAGGCATATATTTTATCATCATAATCTAAATGATAATATATTACTTTTAGAGGATTTGTGTCATTATGTGTTAGTCGATCTCAGCCAAACATACTAATTGGTGGATATCATATATATGGAATTTCTCAACAAACCTCTGTATTCGTCAAAAACTACATGTACGAGTCTCTGAAACATGTAGAGGGTGAGCGTTATATGAGCTTTTTAAGCGATGCAGTCAATATCTCCCTGGTATATGACTGTCAAATGAGTGGGCCAACCTAACGTGGCGCCAATGTACCAGTCCTACAAACAAATGTGTTTTTTTGTTTCTTTTTTTTTGTTATTGAATGTGACAAATCAACTTAGCAACTTTTATTCTGTCATCAATTTTAAAGATGTGAATGGTATGTAATGCTCGAGTTTTAATCGAGTTCATGTCATTTTAATCTGTTGTAATGTTAATGACCAATAGTTTTCTTCGTACTATATGTGCTTCATTGCAATGTGCTTCCAGTTAGGGTTATTTCATTGTTGTCATTTTATATGCTAGTCTTCCTTTAAATAATACTCGTGCTATGACTTTGAATACCTCTTTTTTAATTATCCACGATGTCATTTTGTAATCTTCCTACCTGCCCTCTGACATAATTATGCCATTTTACTTGACGTATACTCGACCAAGGAAAATATATCGATGAAGATACGTCAACAAAGAAATCGATATTTTGAAGCATATCCATGTCACCAGGGCCTGACATCGAGCAAATTGCGTCCGAGGGAAGGGCGGAGGAGACTTAGAATACTGACTTTTTAAGTTAAAAAAAGTTCTGAAAGCTTTTAAATACCTCTGCTGTTATTTTATCAATGTGTTGCCATGGTTACTTGCCCAATTGCATTATTATGTATTTTTTATGCTGTAGGTTGCTAAACTAGAACTATCAGAACTATTTTCCCAGGGCGTGAAATCAAGCAAATTTAACCAAATTTTATAAAAGAATATTGTCGTTTATTGTGAAAGACTTGTGAATTCGTATTTTTTAAATGTATTGTCACTAAATGTGTGAAATCAATTCTTAAGGCGTGATATCAAGGGCACGAAATCCGCGGTGAAAACGGAAAATGACGTGCAGGTCTCCACGGGATTTTACGCCTGATGGTTAATACCTGTTATCTCCCGGTATTCTATCAGCATAACCTTTGTAACTACGTGTACACGTCGACAGTATAAACGAGTTACTACCTTATTAGGAACTTATAACGTTCGCTGCCAATATTGCTGAGTGCTTTTAATATATTTATTCAGTGTTTTGTGAATTTTCCCGAAGTCATACGAAGCTCCCATGCACCTGTGGGATATCCACGTTCTCGATCTGTTCTTGGTGCTGAAAAAATCCTAACTCGTGCAAACGTATTGTTTTATGTTAAGCCACATATGTTGTTATTCACAAATCATTGACGATTTATTGCGAAACATGTTGCATCCCGGGTGTCTCTGTTTGACTGTGACGCTTGGACGTAGTCGTTACACGCACAGATAAAGATTACATTCCAGAGAAACTTTAGTCGGCGTGCACTTATTTATATCCACCTTGTTATTTGATACCCCCATTGTTGTTGTTCAGATTCCTGAGGGAGTAAACTCTACTGAGTAATGCACTCAACGAACTTTAACAAAGATAAATAGATTTGGAACAGGGTAACCTTGATGGTTTTAGATTGTTGAAAGGATCAGCTTTAATCTCCCTTAAATACATGGCACGAGAAATTTAATTGTCAGTCATAATCTGGCGAATGGGCATTAAAAAAAATCAAGTTAAAATTAATTACGTTACATATTCATATTACTATTATAAGTAATATATCCAATGATTTCAAAATAGTAACCTCAAACTAGAGTTCAATCTGGCATTATGTATATAAAGATATTTTTGTTAACTTTGAATTTTGAGTAAATATAGACCCCCTGATATCAGAGATCGGACGAAACGATTTGGATCAAATGTTTTCGTGGTAGGTTCTTTTCCTGAAAGTTGATTTTAAAACATTCAGAAAGAAGGCATCCTACCTATGTCCGGCGGATCGTTATAACAAAGGTCCACACCAACCATTACCATTGTCCGTTCCGGGTCATTGGTTGTCACACATGATATGCAGGTTTTCCGTTTACAGACAACACGTCAAATTTTCTTCTTTGTTTGCTCTTCTGCATTCCATGCTGTTTAATTTTGTTTAAATCCAGAAAGATATCTCTTTCGTTTTCCACACAGCCAGTGAACCTTTGAAATAATTGTGAGTAAAACTGTCGACAAAAACAGTTCATTGTAATCCATATTTTATCATTTCACACAAAAACAAATTGTTGTTTTTCTATTCTAGTCATTAGTATTTTGATGAAAACCTTCGTTCAATCGTTGGGGCGCCTTATCAAAATAGTGGTATTTGATTCTACAAGTGTGTACACATTTCGCTTTCAAAAAAGCCCCCACCTGGCACCAGACATCTGTTCACTACTACAAATAAAGATCCGGCGTTTGCCGCTTGCTGACGCAAAACGGAAAATGGTAGATCGGGAGGGGGGTTCCGGGATATCATGTGATTTTGGAACACAAGTCATTTTAACATAAAATGATGACTGACTATGTGATAAATCGTTTAAAATGTTGTATATTTGTTATATCACCATTGTAAATTTTTCATTGTGCCAAACAATCATGTAAAATGACTGCAAAAAATGGAATATAAGACTTTCCTGCCAGGAAAAATATCTTGCCTGGATGACATAATTTAGGTTATAGTCTTTATTTACAGTTTCAAAATTGATTTTCTCCACAGAGAGAGAGTATCGTTAAGCCAATGACGTACAGAAATTATGTGTTGCATAGATTATTCTATTAATTCCTTACCTACTTAGTGTATATAGACTAATTAAGTCAACAGTTTGTTCTTCCATTATACTACTGAGTAGGCCCTACAATAATATAACCAGCTTGCTGCGGTTTCAAAACCGTTCTCTTTTATAAACTGCTGATGTGTGTGTTTGTAAAATATATGGTTCTAAACAACTACCTCTCTGACTTTAAGATGTCATTTGTTAATTTGTTATTTACAAAAGAATAGTCAAATATGAACTAGGCTGTCGTATCTCATGTCCGTGTATACAGTTACCTCATTAGGACAGAATAGGTGCTCACGTGACTGTGTATAGGCGTCTGCTGAACTGGAGAACGCTCTCTCGTGAGGGAAGTGGAGATAACTTTGATGCGCAGAATAATTCTCTATTTCCAAGGCTCCAGTGTGGAACATTATTGAACTGCATCGACAAAAATCATGCAAGGTCATGTTTTGTATAACGTCAAGTGAAGTGTTTTCAACCAATCGGAACAAAGTAATTGACGAAAGGTATAAGAATATACAAATACAGCACGCTACAGAATGAAAAACCATGATTTGTCTGCTCAAGATTTATATTGGCGAAAAACCGATCGTTTAATTCTAATTTGCTGACAAGTCAGGATGCTCCATTCTCAAACGCGGCATTTGTATAACGTTCCTTTCTGTAAAAAAAAATAATCGGTTCTTGTTTGTTTTACCGAATTTACTCGTCCGACTGTTTGGGAGAGTTTTTACCAGTAGTAGGCCTAAATATGAATAGAGAAGTCTTAAATTCTTACCCTGAATGGCACTCACAGACAAAAAAAAATATGATTCCACCCTTATCGTGAACAGTGGAGATTTTAATTAGAAATAAAATGTTCCCAATCGGTGAATTCATTTATTAAACCGAACTGCTTACCGTCAAAAATAAAATAAACGCTACATTTGCGAAACTGTATTTTAAGTATACGATAATTTTACAGTTGTCAGTTTTATAATATTAAGGAACACCTTGCTTCATTTCCATATTTGGGTTGCTTAATTCAACAAATCAAATCAAGTGGTAAAATATTGCCAGCTACAACACCGTGGTCATGTTTTAGCCATAAACAGAGATTAATTGATTGAAACTTGACTTGAATGCTCAAAAACATATTGAGAAGATACTGCAATATTTAGGTATTTATTTGTGGTCAATTTTATTCTGTATATGTACATAGGCTTATATGTTATATATTCAAGATATAAAAATTCCATGACTTTGCAAAAGACCGTGTATCGATACATGCTGTTAAAACGGTCATAATATCTAACTTTTTTTGGCATAATGTTATTGTGTAACTGTAGTTTCTTTTCTTTTTTAATTGCCTTTTATAACCGCTCCATGGCATTTTGGAATAATAAAATATTCAAATGTTACATTTTGACTTTTAAATTATTTTTCGTTTGCATACGAGACGCTTGGGAGTGAGCTTGTTTGCCCTGTTGCTCACAGGGCCCAGGGCCTGGGCCCCGGTGCTCAGGGGCAACATTTAGTCGATCTAATTGTGATGCCTTTGTTTTACGTCCTGTGTTTGTCCTGTCTTGTCTTTTGTTTGTTGCCAGTTGCGTCAAGGGTGGATTCCTTCATCCATTTAGCTGGCACTCCGTCATGTGAGCATAATGACCGTATGAACTCAATCTCAATTAAACAAACAAACAATCGTTGGCATACATGTTATATTTTTATATCTGAAGAGGATTGCACAGCGTTACCATTATATTTAAAAGTGATTAGGAAGATAGTGGTTTAACAATGGGATATTGCG
Organism: Mopalia muscosa; assembly: GCA_031763545.1. Classification (NCBI taxonomy): domain Eukaryota; kingdom Metazoa; phylum Mollusca; class Polyplacophora; order Chitonida; family Mopaliidae; genus Mopalia; species Mopalia muscosa. The sequence continues at coordinate 36,251 of JARFOD010012224.1, forward strand.
ATGTCTATTTTCGACTTAACCTTAGTGAAAATTCGGACTTCAGTCCTTTGTATTAAATCCAAATAATCTATGGGCGGCAAGTAATGAGCAAACAGCTGGAATGATACGATTTACAGTGGTAAATACTTTGTTATATTAACGCTGCACAGCTGCGCTGCAATTGCTCCATCTATCTCAAAGTTGAGTGATTTGTCCGTAAACTCCGTAAACATCTTTCTTGGTTGCATAGATGGAAACAAAATTTACAGGGATATCTGATAATATGTCATCCAAACTTTTTTTGAAATCCGGGAAGAAACGTTCGCAAAAAATACCCTTCGTGAGACTTCCCATATACCTGCAGTTGACATATGTGTGTGTGTGTGTGGGGGGGGGGGGGGGGGGGGTCTTGATTTTCGGTAGTCCGCC
>JARFOD010012225.1:0-25017 GCA_031763545.1 Mopalia muscosa
CTCAAGGGTATTTCACTTACATGACGACGTGCCAGCCCAATGGGTGAAGGAAACCCCACTCGACATCACTGGCAACAAACAGAGACAGGACAAAACAAATACAGGATGACAACAACAGGACGCAATACAGACACCACAAAAAGATCAACTTCCTGTTCCCCTTTAGCTCTGAGAGCAACATGAAGCTCCCTCCAACCGCCCGCTATAAACATAGAAAGAATGTTTTCCTAAGCAATGTGTGACATTGGATTTCAAGTCTTAATTTTATAAACTCTTCCTGGTTTGAGTAGGGTTAAATGTTGTACTCAAAGGTATTTCACTAATATGATAACAGATTGTCCACTTAACTCCACTCCTTGGCTAATTATGGTGGAAACCTGTGAAGAAACCTCATTAAAACCTCCCCCACCTTTGCCGGAGCCATATCATGTGACTCACTCATAAACATGGTCTACAGACAGACTCAATCCTGTGAATGGTTAGTGGAAGTAGGATTAGTAAGGGCACATGCTACCCCTAAGCAATGGCCAAAGCTGGTTTGGTTGACTTTTAACATAGTATTTAAGGTTATTTCACATGTACGAAGGCGTTCAATACTAAAGGAAAAACCACCAGACACCACTGGCAGCAAAACCAGGATAATCACAGGACGCACAAAGAAATCCCAAACAGATCTGCTTCATGTTGCCCTTTAGCTTGCAGACCAAAATTTGAATAGGTCTATTAAATTTCTTCAAATAAACTTTAAAAAATAGTTAGAGAATTGTCGCATTAACTTTTTTTTTTTTTTACTTATTACATTACAGCTGTTTTTTTTGTGCACAATAAATAATTAATGATCTCTTATGAATCCAGTCACCCAAAGAAAGTGAGAAAATTATTTTAATAAAAAATGTTTAAACCATGCAAATTCAATAAATCTTTTTTTTTCTTAAGTATAAACATGATGGAGATAAGTGAAGTATGGAACTAACACCTAGTTTTCATATCCTATTTTTCTCTAATATGTACTGTACAAATACCTCATAATCTTGTGAAGGATTGAAATTTTGTCCACGTGTTTCAACATTATTTTTTCAAATATCAACTGCCTTCATTTATACCTTCTATAGCCTAACTGTTCTTAACAGTATTAGTATGCTGAAGATCAATTTTCACTCTAAACAAAACTAAACATTCTTGTTTTTAATTTTTCAGAGAAATTACCTGATTAATATCTAGGCTAGCTACACTGAGATGAACAATGCAGCCTTCAACAGCGTCTAGCATTCCTCGAGTCTCATAGTGTTCAACAAAGTCCTTCATAACAGCTGGGGTGATGGAGGACAGTTTGTCGTTGATTATGTACGGCTCCAAACACTCCAGGAAAGTTCCCCGGGCAATTATATCCATTCCAAAACGCTCATAAATACGGCCAAACAAGATATCCCTAAAACAGACAGAACAGCTTTGTAATAACAGTCCATTCCAAAACACTCGTAAATACGGCCAAACAAGCCGTACTTACGGTTATTTCACTCATTTAATGACATACCAGCTCTAAGGTTAAAGGAACTGGCATCAACACCACTCGATATCAATCAAAATAAACAAGATCACCAGCATCACCTTATTTGTTAGTGGTTTCATTGTATTGGTTAATGGTTTCACCGTATTGGTTACTGGTTTCATCGTATTGGTTACTGGTTTCACCTGATTGGTTAATGGTTTCCCTGTATTGGATACTGGTTTCACCGTATTGGTTACTCGTTTCACCTGATTCGTTACTGATTTCACTGTATTGGTTACTGGATTCACCTGGTTGTTTACTGGTTTCACCTGGTTGGTTACTGGTTTCACTGTATTGGTTACTGGTTTCACTGTATTGGTTACTGGTTTCATCTGATTGTTATTGGTTACTGGTTTCACCGTATTGGTTACTGGTTTCACTGTATTGGTTACTGATTTCACCTGATTGGTTACTGGTTTCACTGTTTTGGTAACTGGTTTCACCATATTAGTTACTGGTTTCATCAGATTCTTATTGGTTACTGGTTTCACCAGATTGATTACTGGTTTCACCATATTGGTTACTGGTTTCACTGATTGGTTACTGGTTTCACTGTATTGGTTACTGGTTTCACCTGATTGGTTTATGGCTTCCCTTATTCATTATGGCTTCCCATTATTCATTCATGACATTCATTGATGGCTTCATCGTTTATGTTAATAGCTTCACCTTATTCAGAAATGGGTTCACCTTATTGGTTTATGGCTGTTATGATGTTAAAGCCTGTGTTTGTTTGTTTGTTTGATTGGTGTTTAACATCGTACTAAAGGGTATTTCACTTACATGATGACATGCCAGCGTTAAAGCCTATGTAGTAACTACTTACGTTCTGCCCAGATGAAGACAATAGTCTACACATACAGGCACCACGGTCTGGAAAATAAATAAATAAACAAATTATAACAAATGGTAAAAACCAAACATCAGCAGAATTTCAAGAATGTGTACAATATAATAATTTTAAATTTGTTGAAATCAGTAGCTAAAGCAGATTGGTTGATTGACAGGAAAACCAAACAAAATACGTATGACTTGGGTCAAGATTTACCTGGGGACCCACTTATTAAAGAAACAAAGTTTTTATATTAAACAGTAAATCATTAAGTCTGAGTAGGTAAATAAGTGACTCTATAGATTGTAAATTTACCTGATAATACGTCTCTAATTCTTCAATCTTTCCTTTATCTGGACAAAATTGTGTCATTGACAAATCCACAAACTCAAACATTAGATCCAACATCTGGAATACAAAATGCAAACAAAATTAAATCAAACAGTTTGAATAGATGCGACAAAAGAAATCTCCTGCATATCCTCTTAAATATCAGCACCGAGAACAGTGTGAGCAGAGTCCAAAAATCACAAAAAGAAAAATATACAGAATGTGGGAGTAGAAAATCGACACCTTAACCAATAAACCAAAACCACTGGTTGTTTAAATACAACAAATGCACTTGAGAATATTTGACATCAATTGTTTGTTTGTTTGATTGGAGTTTAGCGTCATACTCAAGGGTATTTCACTCATATGCAATTGATTTTCCACTTCACACTGCACCTAGCCTTATTGCAAAGGAAAACTGGGAGGAAACCTCATAAAAACTGTTGTCAATTGAGTGAGGCAAACATCATACATAAAGCAAACAGGGCAGGCTAAATTAACCATTAAGCTTGTTTTGATTCGCGGACATCACTTGTAAACAACATTCTGATAGTGTGTTTCTACCACAGGCTAATGCAATGTTTGTCACATTTTTGGTACTTATTGGGCCAAATGCGTAAACAGGCAAAAGTCTATTCATATGCACAAAGTATTTTCGCCCTTGTCTTGCGAAGATACAGGAGCTCCTGTACCTAGAAAGGACCATCTCATTTTGACTGATGTACAAAGCTGAATGTCAGAATAAACAGTAGAAAGGCTCACAACAGAACACATGTTACATATATTGATCTCTATTAAATTATCTCATTACAACTGTATATAACTTACAAGTTCTGCTACAATCTCTCGTTTCTTCTGGGGTGGTCCAGACAAACCGAGCACTGCCTTTGCTCGACCCTCGTAAAAGGACAGAGCCAAAGCCAGAGCATCTTGGTACCTACTTTGTTTGACAAGGACATCAATTCTCTGACAAACAAAATAAAATATATTAATTTACTTATATATTAAGCATTTGGTATTAAGCATGAACGCCACCCAAGGGAGAAAACTGAAGTTGTGTCACTCAAATGAGAGCAAACCAGATCAATGACTGGAAGAAACCACTCTCTGTCAGTGATTACAAAAATTACTTGATTGTAAAAAAAACACAGAATAGATAAATACATAAATTTGAAAGCAAATCAGTTTAATTCTTTGAGTAGCACATGGACTACCACCATTTGCAATGCACCTGAGTGTTTAAACTACACCACTCCATATTGGTATTGTCATGGCAAATAAGAATAAACTGTCTCCATGAAAACCAGTACTGAGGATATGCTATTGTCATGGTGATTGTTCATATTGACTCACCTTTCTCCATGACAACCAGTACTGAGGATATGGTATTGTCATGGTGTTTGAGCACATGGGCTCAACTCTCTCCATGACAACCAGTACTGAAGATATGGTATTGTCATGGTGATTGGGCACATGGGTTCAACTCTCTCCATGACAGCCAGTACTGAGGATATGGCATTGTCATGTGGATTGAACACATTATTCACTTCTCCCCATGACAACCAGTACTGAGATATGGTATTGTCATGGTGATTGGGCATTTGGACTCACCTCTCTCTATGACAACCAGTACTGAGGATATGGTATTGTCATGGTGATTGAACACATTGACTCACCTATCTCCATGGCAACCAGTATTGAGGATATGGTATTGTCATGGTGATTGAACACATCGACTCATCTCTCTCCATGACAACCAGTACTGAGGATATGGTATTGTCATGGTGATTGTACACATGTGTTCACCTCTCTCCATGACAACCAGTACTGAGGATATGGTATTGTCATGGTGATTGAGCACAAGGACTCATCTCTCTCCATGACAACAAGTACATGGGGTATATGGTATTGTCATGGTGATTGAACACATTGACTCAACTCTCTCCATGACATCAAGTACTGAGGATATGGTATTGTCATGTTGATTAAGCACATGGACTCATTTCTCACCATGACAACAAGTACATGGGGTATATGGTATTGCCATGGCGATTGAAAACAATGGACTCACCTCTCTCCATGTCCTTAAAGACATCACATGAATTGTTTTGGTTCCTAAGAGGAATAATTGTCCAGAAAAACTAATGACAGACTGGTAACACGCCTGTCCACCCGCATACGCCTAAAAGAGAAATTTGATAGATTGATTGATCCTTTCAACACTGAACTTCATTAGGTTGCTTCAAAAAATCTAAATAAAACATAAGCAAAAATGTGTAATATGGTATAGTAATTCTGATAAGAACCAAAGACATATGTAAATGATCTTGAAATTAGGACTAATATATTACAGCAAAATTTAATTGACAGTTTCAGAAATTGAGTCAGAATCAGTGAAGATATGGCCAGCTAATTCAGAGAGAATATGTATGTTTGTTTGTTTGATTGGGGTTTCAGCCATAGTTAGGATTAATGAGAGAATATAAAACAGTTTTATGAAAAGATACAAAAGATAAGGAAAAGACCTACCAGTGCCTGGCTGACATTCCCACCGGTGGCTAGAGACTTGAAGTGACTTGACCCATACACAAGCTGTACATCTGATATATCTATTACCTTCAAATAAATGAATTGTAGAACAATTAGTCTTCTTATTATGCGATAAAACATCAAAGATCTTAAGAGAAAAATAAAAAGATTTTTTATTACTAGTTAGATTGGGATTTTAATGCTATACTTAAGGTTATTTCACTCAATTGACTGCATGCCAGTTTTGACACCACTAGCAGCAAACTACCACAATGCAATATAATCACAGTAGGCATCACAAACAAATTGGTTTTATGTTGCTGCTTTGCTATGAAAGCACCTGTGTAACCGGAAGTTCCGCCCAAAGTCACCGCAATATCTGAACTATACCTGTAATACCAACAGAAATTCTAATAGAAAATTCAATTCGGTAAGGCTGAGACAGGTTGTTTGTGTTGGATGTTTGAGTTTTAATGGAGGTGACTGGTATAGCACATCCTTCTGTATTGACTCAGAACAAATTTTCTTCGATGACATATAAATATTTATAATATTTAATTTGAATATTCCAAGAGTAAATAGTTACATTAAAACAAACCTTAAATGTGAAATGTTGTGATTTATTCTTAATGGTCCTCCGGTGCCAGGAAAAGACAGCAAGACTACACCTACAGGCTACAGCACACTGCCCTTAGCCTGAGGTATATTATAAAGGGAGATAATTTACGTTGTTAGATTTATTATAAAGGGAGATAATTAACTTTGTTATATTTAGTTTAATGTGTGAAAATTAACTTTGTTACATTCAGTATAAAGGGAGATAATTTACTAACCTCTAGTTCTTCCTCAGACCTCACATCTATAACATGTAGTTTTTCTGCTGTATCTAAACAAACCAAAGTCCTTGGATTCACCCACTGGAGAAAAAAGAAAATGAAATATTATTACCTCTGATTTCATAAACACAAGACTAGTATGACAACGTATTGTGTATCCAGGAACAAGAGTCAAACATTAAATCTATCTTATCAAACTTATCACTTAGCACATTAGATATTATTTTGTATTGTGAAATCTGGATCAACTAAGGACAGTTGGGTAGATTGTCACTGATTGTACAAGAATGTGAACGGATAAATCTAATCGAACATATGAAATCATATCATAACACAGAAATTCAATCTTATAGTTATATCGCATGGTGTTTCTGCAGGTTTTTAGTTACAGAGTGCATGTCATCCCTGATGAATAAATTCTGTAGTTGTTCATTAGGAAAACATGTCTAAAAATTGGAACTTGCTAGCCTGGAGCACTGCAACTCTGTTATCTCTAAATAAGGCTACATTGTATTATAGACTATTATAGATACAGAACTCTGCATCTATATATATGTCTGGGTAATCTTTGGCAAATGTTTTCCAACTACCTTATTCGTTTGCATTTTACTCTACAACAACAGGTAGTCCACTTCTAACATGTACCCTAATAAGACGGAAAACCATGAGAACCATCATCCTCTACATCCCACCACCCACCCCACATATACAAAAGTTTTATCCTCATATACCTAAAGCATATGGCAAAATTTGAATTTGTGTAGAAAGTATTTTAGCTCTCACACACAGTTTTCTTTTCTGAACTTCTACATCACTGTTATCTGATAAATCATTGACAAATAATGTTCCTGTAAAAAAAATGATGATGCTGCCATGAGCTAGACATCTTCCTATGCAAGGGTCAGTATGAGTAAGGCAAGACTTAAACATTACTATCCCAGGGAAGGAACAGAGGCTAAATGCTACAATCTTCATTTCGGCCTTACCTTGGTAAGATGTTAGGTAGAGTGCCTATGCTTGAAAACAAATATTAATCCCAACATAAAGAAAGCAATGAATAATGACCTCACTTTTCTAAACGTCACAATATTATATAAGATGAGTACCTGGTGGGAGCCTCCTCACTATAAAAAAACTCCTAGAAACTTACAGCAAACCCAGTGTAAACTATATGACCTATATATAAAACATAGATAGTAATCTTATCTAACCTGTTAACATACTCAGGTAAATCACTCTACAAATATAGATAATGTTTACACCTGACTAATATCTTCAAATTTGTTGATCCCATGACCTGGCTAGACTAAATTCCAATTATTCTTTTTTTTAAAATAGGGGGCCTTAATTCGGACTGCTATTTACTCTGTATCCGAGCATTCTAGGCTTAATTCAATTTATTCAGCAACCTTTTTAGTTTAAAAAGAGGGGGCCTAAATTTTTAGTGTAATTTACTCTGTACACGTTAACGTAAGCAATTTTTGTTTAATATTTACTCTTTGCATCTGGCAAGCCGCTGACAGCGGCGATATTTTAACCTTTTCGCATAGAGAAAATATTCCTGATGAAGAAAATATAACTTTTCTATACCTATGACTCTTTTTAAAAGTTATGGCCATATTACTTTACAAATGTAAAAAAAATTACATTTTTTACAATGATATTCCGTCTAAATAGATCCACATGTGAAAAACATATTCCGGAGGTGAAGGGTTAATGAAAAATAGTAGGTTCAATAAAATCTTTGTGTTCTTTAAATCACAAAGATTGTAAATAGATTTGGCACAAAACATTGGTGTTTTCATTTAGATAAATCATTATGGTCCGTTCGCAAAAATATGCATTAACAAAAAAAGTTCTAAAAATGCTCTTGATAATTAAAGACTCTTGAACAAAGATTTTTGTAAAAAATCTTTAAACAGTGTGTACTGATAGCCATAGACTCGGGGCCATTTATACACAGTATTAGCTTTTATTAGCACTATAGACTGACTTTCAGGCTTGAATACATTCCACTGAACAATCTATAAATGTGTATTGAAAATTCTAACCTCAAAATTATTTTAATTAATCTAGCCTGAAGTTTCAACATATATGGAAGTGTATAAATAAGATAAGGATTGTCTACAGGACACTTTAACATCTCAGTCCACATAAAGGCTACACTATAAATTTCCAGTCTTTCTCAGAATTTTACAAGTACCAGAAATACTATGTCAAAAAATGTTTAACATCTCTCGAAAATTACACATTTTTAACTTAAGTTATTTTCTCTGATTTTGTGTTTTGACAATAAAGATAACAGGAAAACCAAATTTCTATGCGATGAGCTTACCACCCAAAATTAATTATCTAGAATGGAAGGTGCTTCCAGTTGCTCTGGTGCTCATTGAACACAGGAAGAAGACAGAGCTGATATGTTGTCATGTCTTTGTTTTGAGTTATGTGTTTGTACTATCTTGTCTATGTTTGTTTCCAGTGACGCCGATGATTGTTTCCTTCACCCTTCAGCCTGGTATAAGGTTGTAGAAAAAGAAATAACTTTGAGTATGGCATAAAGCACCAACCAAAATAAACAATACAAAAAGGCCCTCGATTGAAAGCCTCTATTGCCACAAGAGATCTGAATATTTTAATTTGCAAACTTCCTATAGAAAAAAATGCCTTACTTTGAAATTAAATGTCCCAAAAAGCTACCATATGCTAATTCCATGGTTTCTTGCTCCTCTCTTGTCAATATTACAAGAAATGAACCGGGTTTTCTTTAAAATTGAATGAAAACACCAATTAACATTTATGTTATAGCGGTATTTTAAGCCATTGCATATTGAAGCCTTGAAGATATCGATTTACAGAGAGCTAGGAGTGTCTTATAACAGTCGTGCGCTTTTCAATAGGACCTATTATTGCCTTGAGATGGAAATCTTCTTACAGTGGAGGTAAATTAAGCTATACCAACACTGAGTTATTGTTGCTATGCTTACATGGGGCTCAAATAAACTTAAAAATTGATACCCTATACTTGATCAATTTACATCTCATTAAATACTCAAAAACCATATACACTGTAATTAATAAACATGAATTACAGTAAACAATACTCAAACATATGTATTTTATTGTAGCAAAGAAAATGTTGCTTGCCTTCATTGGGATTTGAACTTGGATCTCAGGCTAGAGGGTTTTGATCAATCAATGAAAGTAACCTGGCAAGAAACAGTTGCTTATTAGCAGTTTGTTGCAAAAATTATTTCATATTTGTACATGATGTGTATAGTACATCATAATCTTTTTAAATTATTGGCATATCCATTGAGTAAAATGATTTATGTCAAAGCAGTACCGTAATCACACTAAAAGTCAAATATCACATGATCAAAGAATATATTATCAATAATATTAATATTATCAATTGATTGAGGCTGAATGCCTTATAACTGATTAAAACTGTGAAACACAAAATGATTCGCTGACAAACATAAAATCAAGAGCATATATACCCAGACCTCCCTACCCTACTAGAATATTCTGTTTAAAAAAACTCTGTTTAAGGAGTATTTTCCTACCATGTTGTGTATTTTTGTGTTATAACATAGTACTGAATATTAATATTTGTGTGTATTTTGATGGCCTACTAGTATTGGTGTACTTCAGATAAATTATGTGTACAAAAACTCCAGAATACACCAGGAGGCAGGTCTGCAGACCCTGTATACCATAGTATTAGCCAGAAATAAAGACGAGGGTGTCTCAAATCCCCAATTTTTACAGAAACAGGGTCTCTCATTTTAGTTTTCCCCTATCTTTATCATGTTAAATTTGACTGAAACAGGATGTTTCAAATGTCCCTTGCTAACACTACGGTATGCTCTATACTAGTAAAAGGATAAGTTGGACTGTAACTAGAACACATTGTACTCTTCATCCGGATGATAATTTAATAAATCATAATATAGAAACTATCTTGTAATTTATCAGAGTTGTGACTTTTGTCTATAATGTCAAATTATCCAGTGGGAATCACAGTACACTTTGGCCTAATAGACTCAGGGAAGTAGACATTAGCATCAATAACTGATACACAGCCAGAATATATGAATGCTATACACTCAATTACAGACAATTACTCTCTTAGAAAATTATAGACCTACACATTATTATTTTTATTTTACATTATTATTCCTCTATTTTAACATTGGCTTTCATTTTCTTTTCATGGTGTACAAACATACATGTACAAAGAAAAGCATGCACTACATAATGACAGTAACCTGCATTCCCTGATGACTGATACAAACATAGCTTACATCTGTTTGATGTATACATACTGAGGTACAAAATTTACCGATATTGTATCAAGCATAACTTATGTTAGCAAAAAGAGACCTTCGTGTTTGCTCAATAAAACTTTTACTTTTGAACATGATTTTCTTTCAATTGCAATTTTTTTTTTTTGTCATTCATGGTATAATTTTGGTGATCATTCTGCAGGATTTTTGCAGACCAGCCCCCAGTTTGCACCTAATGACCTTCAGGAATATTTTGGGTCAAGGTTACTAGTGAATATCTAGGTAGCTCAGGTAGGCACTAGTCATTGAGCAGCTCTGTGTCTGAGACTACTTGATCGCCTGTTGACAGATTCATTCATGGTTTTTCTACTACACTGCACTGAGTGACCTATTTTGGCAGTCAGTCAGCTGGGATGACACAGAGGTCATTGAGGTTAACATGTGGGGGTGGAATGTGGTAACTGCTCCATTATTTCTAAATACAGATTATATCAGTGACAATAAAACAAGTTTAAACAGCTCCCCAAATTGAATGGCTCTCACAAACATAACGGAATAAAGCAAGAATGGACAAATAAATCATTTAGAACTGAATAACTCAAGGACACCTTAAAAAAAAAAGGTAAAAGCCTTTCTTTTCAAATGTGTCACAAATCAAAACCTTTCTTGATTTTACTGTACCAGTTTAAAAACTAAATCTAGGATGCAGAATTTATCTCCATCAACCCACAACTCTGTGGAAAAACTCTAAATTAGGTCAAGATTTCACAAGCATTTCAAGTAGACAAACATATACCTGTAGTGATCTATTTGGGTGGGTGGGTGGGGGGGTCACATTGTAGCCCAGTGGTCTATAAAAGCTTCAAGGTTGTATGGACTCAAGGCTATAAAGACACCATTTGGGGGCGACTGTACTCCAGTAGCTGGGGGCATGATTTGTAGAAACTTTACATAATATTAACCGATCTGAACTAAATTACTGGTGCAGACAACCACAGAATTATTTATTTCTACATCAAAAACATATTAATAGCATACAATTTAGAGCCTTTACTTGGGAAGGGGTGAGGGGGGGGAAAGGGAGCATTTTGTTAAGGTTAAAAACTTCTGTTGGTAAAAAGTTTGTTTTTGTTTGCTTGTTTGATTGGGGTTTAACATTGTTCTCAAGGGTAATTTCACTTATATGATGGATTGTCCACTTCACACTGTTCACAGCCTTATTACGGTGGAAAACCGGGAGAATACCTCGTAATAACCACCCCCCACGATTGCCGGAGCCAAGAAAGTTTGTGATGTGAGACAAAGAGCTAATGTTAAATCCACAGTTTTCAGTCTGTACATTTTTATTTTATTGCAGGGCATGGATAAACTGTAATAGAAATCCAGCTTTCGGGGAACACCAGCTTCCATTCTGATAAGATTGAACTCTCTAAGTTGACAAACTGATAAAACTTCAATACGAATGACTAGTGACAATTTTAGAGATAGAAATAAATAACAGAAAATAAAATTCAAGAATCAAAAAACGTTTTGGGGTCTTTTCGATGAATCCATAATGGAATGATCAAAATTTCTGAATAAATTAATTAGGTCAGTCGTAGAAGAATGAGGTCAATGACTGAAATACTCCCGATAGAGATGTGACTTTGTGGTTTTGTGGTGATAAACAATGACCACAAGGAGGGAACGGGTTTTGACTGAGAATACCCGTAAACTAAAAGTATGCACAGACTTTGATATATGCTATGCATACGCTATAGTGACAGTCTAATGGTTATATAAATATTAAAATCTGATGTCATAGTTTTAATTGGTGTTTTACCGGTACTTAAACATATTTCACAGATTTGACACCAGTGTATTCCAACAATAATTGACACCAGTACAACCATTGTATGTGAAGTTCTGCCTAAAGCCAGAGGGCCATTTTTGGGGCGAGGTTAACACAACCTCAGGCAGGGTAGGCATATTATTTGACAAAAAGAAAAGAGCCTATCCAGAAAAAGAGTTTCTTGTCGGAGAAGAAAGACAAAAGAACAGCCATCAGGGGGGTATGTTTCAAGCTTCATCATACTAAGCAATGAAGGAACATTAATTTTCCAAAAGACATACTCACAGCTGAGTGCATGACAGCGTATCTGAGCGTATTAAGGCGAGGTACGGCCAGGCTTACAAGTTGTACACAATAGATTGGCTGTCTGCGGAAGATCATCAGAACCAGGTAGAGCCCACTACAGTGCATTCTGTAATGCTGTAATTAACTTTTTGATGTGGGCACGTCTGTATTTAACATTCTATGGTTATGTTACTTTGAACTTGTCGTAAAACAACAATCAACCAATCAATGTTGTTAAAAATAAAGCACTCCGGATTTTGTAATAAATCTGAATACAAATAATATTGCTGATGTGCTAAAATAGAGCTTTAAACCAGACTTAGGGTGATTTCACTTACATGACAGAACCTGAAGGATGCCAAGTTAACTTAATTTTTTTTTTTTTTTTTTCAATAGCTAGAAAATGTGCCGTGATATTCTCCAGAAAAAAAAACTGAAACCAGAAATCTGCCTGAGCCAATAAGGAAGACGAATCCACATGGAGTTAAGTGTGGGAATTATTAGGATGTATATTGTAAGTCAGTCAGATGTGGATTAGTCACTCACAGAAAATTATCATAACACAAACCAGATGTGGTTGAAATCACCACAAAACTAGTTCAATGCTTTAAAGATTAATAATGAATTAATAAGAAACACACATACATCTTTATTTATTACAATTTTCAATTCAAGATTTGGTGCTGCACAAATAGATCTTAGAGATAGGTGTGCTATACCGTAGTAGTATTATTCAATTAAAGTAAAAAAAATAATATTACTAAATTATACATTAGGCTTTGAGCTAATACATTATAAAACTACAGCTTCCTTTTTAAAAATACACTTTATTTAAATGTGTTTTATATATCTGTATTTCATAAATACACTCTTTTCACATCTAAAGTTCGCCAAATGAAAATTTAAATTTAAAAAATTTCCTTTTTCATACAAGAATTTTTATTTTAGTTTTTATAACATAAATGTGAGCTTTAAAGAAAAAGCCTTACTAAATTAATTTTTTAACAATGCAATAAATATAAATTGTGAATTTAAATAAATTTATAGGATTTTACATAATTGGCACTCAAACTTGAACAAAAGCAAATAAAATTGATATTTTCATATATTTTTTGATCATCTATTTTTTTTTAATTCTTATAGATTTGCTAACAAGCTTAATATAAAAAGATGATTTAAAATTTTAATTTTTAAACCATTAACACTTTTTTTTCAATAAGATCATTTATTTGTTACTTCATCAGTTCTAAACTGAATATTTTACAATACTTTTAAACCCTTCACATGTATTTAATTTGAAATCATTCGTACAGTTTAAATAACACAAAATAAGACTGAAAATAATTTAAATAGTTAAATATGAAACTTGTTAAGTAAAAAGATTGGAGTATTAATAAGGTTTTATGCTTGACTGTACAAATAAGTGAAAGAATGTAGTACATATCCGATATTTAATTGAAATAGACAACTTTTTTGTGTGTCTTGTGGAGACAGACTGTTCAAGTTACCCTTGAAGTTTTTTTGCTAGCCCAGGGGGTCTTGTTTTGAAAACTCCAGGGCAGGTTTTATTTGTTGCCCATTTTCTGGGAGGTATGTCGAGTGAATGCCCATCCCAAGACAGGATGTGGTTAGCTTAGGAATGCAGATAAACTGATCAGCACAAGTCAAAATCCACCCTGAGGCAAATCCATCTCATTCAGACTGAAACCCTGTTGGTCAGGAGCATTATCATATCCCTGCTTTATGACCACAGACATAACAAGTGCCCCTTTTGAGGCAACTTTTTCAACAATAACTGAAACTCTATTAAACAAATTAATACGATACTGTCTGACAAATAGCCAAACTTATTTTAATTTGCTTCTGGTTGATGGCCACACACAGTTTGCCAAAAACAAACATTGAAGGCACGGTTTTCATTTATTTCTACCTTTTATTGTAGAAATAAATCAAAATTATAGGTGTAAAAAAAATTAAGATAAATCATTTAGGGCTTTTTTAAAAACAGAACTTCTCAGGGAAAAATAAAGACAATCGGAAATGTGTCGAAGCTTAGAGAAAATAAAGATTTTAAAGGGAAACTTGATTGAACAAATGTTATTTATCAATTGTTTTTATTGATTTACATTCGCCTCCAGATGCAGAAATATTTTTGCAATGCAAGAAATTCCTGGCAAAGTTTTTATTATTAAATACTGTATAAAATTAATATGCACAACAACAAAAGCTGTGGTAAACTGCAACAACAAAACCGAAGATAAAAAAAGAAGATTAACAGTAAATAAATGCACAAAGAAATATGTTCAAAAATAAGTTCTATTGCATCAAGAACTGATAAAGAAGTTAGTTTATTATTTCAATGGTAATTTGAGATCAGTCTGACGGAAGCAATTTGAAAAGACCCATCCATAAAATATTCATGCTACTTTCATTTCTAAATACTGGTTTTAAACAACTTAGATCCATATAGTAGACTTCTTTGTTTGATGAGCAACAAAAAAAAAAGTGAATAAAGAAAGAAAAAAAAATCAACAATAAAAAAAAAAATTTAAAAAGGGAAGATGTGTCCTGTTTTGCATTTTATGAATATACATCATAATCCAACCCGGATTTAAACAACTTAAATATCCCACAATAATGTCACTACTATGTTCACTGCTGAGGACTAAATAAAGCCAAAATATTGCACAACTCTGGTACTATGTTACAACTATCAGTGGAATTAATGCCATTATGGGTAATGTAATTAAATTAATCTGATTTTTTAGTTACCAGTGAATTAAGATTAAAACAAACTGAATTAAATATTTTGGATAATCCTGTGTCTCAATTGAAGGGCTTTAAATTCTTTAATGTTTAAAGTGTAATTCAGCAATGTTTCATATCTGTGGAGGCTAGAAATTCTCAACGGTAGTGTTGAGAGCACCACCTGTTTACCTGGCTAACACAGGTGCATTTTATTATTACCTGGGCTATCAAATTCTCGTTATCCCACCTGAGCTGATTCACTATATGAAATATTAATCAGGTGTTTAATTAGACTTCGTCTATGATGTGTTATTAAACTGCATGTCTTACCTCAAGGTGGCTGTGGCCAGACAAGAGCGCATGCGCCAGCAAACGCAAAATAGAACCATCTGACAACATGTATTTAAAAAATTTTGAAATTGGCATAAATTTTTATTGCAAAAAAAGAACATTTGTCTCGCCTCCACCAAGTGTCAACCTGAGGGTCTGGCCAGCAGAGAAATTGTTGAACTGATATAAAAATTCGGGACAACAAAGCAGCTAATGCACACTAAACAGAATGAATAACAATGTCTCATTTGAAGAACGGTCAATGCAAAGCATAAACTGCACCAAAAGACTTTGTTTTTAATTAATTGGGGGGGTAATGCACTATTTATAGTCATTTCAATTAAATGATGTGCGAAAGACCATTGGATGAAAGGAACTACCCTAGACATGACAGACAAACAAATATTGACCGATAAAAGACACCAGATAATTACACTACAACAAATCTGCTGGTTTCCTTACAATGCAAAACATCAAGCAAAATACAGCTCACCCCTATTGACTGGTGTAATGCACCAAAGAAGCTGCACACTTTTCAGTGTTAAGTGGATAATGGAAACGGGAAGTCACCATATCAGTCCACTAAGTCCAGTATACCATGCTGAGAATTGGTGTGGTTGGTAGGTAAAGAACAAGGGGAAAGGGAAACAAAATTTATTCAAAATCTCAGATCAAAATCATTTTGAATTATTGATGACAAAGTGTTTGAGAAAAAATTGATTTGCGTGTTGCACTCATTAGCGTCTGATTGTGATAAGTAAATTGATGTGATGATCTGCCCTTGATCGACCTCCGAACGATCAAAATATTCCCAGGAGAGACATTGGTCGTGAAATATTCATTCTGTGATTGGCTGTGCAATAGGGTTTCTCTGGGATCAATTCTCTGACAGGTCTAACCATGATGGGGTGCCACAAAACACACACAGACAACAATAAATATCACACTGCCTCACGCCATCCAATAAAAATAATAATACACAACTTTCAACAACTCTGGGGTCAAACTTTTAAGTAAATAACATATCTCAATCAAATTTCAGATAACAGATTCCCCTGGAAAGTGTTTATCCTCGATTTGATCAAGGTTTAATATAATATTTTGGTTATTTTAATCAAATGACTTCTATTGATTTCTTTGAGTGAAACAATGATACAAAATGATAATACACCACAGCGACTCACTTTATGTTGCCTCCATCTATCTGAGGGTGCAGGGACAAGAGGTAGCTCCCTTCAATAACTTCCAAAATTCGAAAAACTTTCACAAATATCAAAATTTAAATTTCTACTATCTAAGCATTTTCATGAATCACAAATTCAATGTTGAATGATTGGTGTTTTACACCATGCTTAAGGGCATTTTACTTATATAAGTGAAATGTGTATATAATGTGAAATCACAAAATGATTGATTTGTTGATTGATTGACTGGTGTTTTACGCCTGACGTAAAGGTATTTCCCTTATATAATAATTGACAATAGCCCCCAACCAGAAAATATGACTTGGTTTCATGCTGGTGGAAAGTTAATTTTCCTCCACTGCTAAGTAAAGACATAGCATTGCTACTCTTCAAACGGTCCATAACCAGATGGTCTGAATGTTAAAGACTCTGCTTACCATCAATAACCTCATTCCCACACTAGTTCTGCTAACCAATTAAAATTTTATCAAACTGTCTATAAGATTGTGTAATGTTGTGTTAATTTCATTAATTCTTAATCTCATTTCATAGCTACTTCAGTTCTTGCACTTTAAGCTTTCATTCTGAATACCTGAGCAAACCCAAACCCATTTTTAGTTAAAGTTGAGAACAAAGCAGAATTTCCATTCAAGGGAATTTTTAATCCATATTTCTGGCTCTCTATTAAAACTAAAAACTTAAATATTTTGTCAATATGTTTTTCATGCAATGAGCAATAAAAACTATGTTACATAGTGCATGGTATTCATCATAGATTGAATTGTTCTTTTTCTCACACTCATTTGTGGAATCCCCATTGAGGTCATTTCATTGAGCTGTACATTGATTATTAATTCAATTAAGTGAACACCAATGTTACTCCTGTAGAGTTTATCTTTTGGGTAAACGTATACATTGCAAGGTTTTTGTTTGTGGTCAAACCCTGAAGATATGTTTTGTAGAATAAACTGACACTTATGAAAGTTACCCCTATCTTAAGGCTTATCACAATTCTTGCCTTACTAAATGTCCCTGCATAGGGAAAGCGTGAATGAATTTCATACCTTTCCAATAAGTTCGGACACAATTAATTGCTATTTATATCATCTTATTATCATGATTGTTTATTCCAAAAGTTAAAATGCCACCAAAACAAGTAATATTAAAAATTAAATTTTAAAATATCTAATATCAAATGGGCTGCAAACAGTTTTACTTGAGAAAACTGGTTTCTTTCTATTGCTTTATAGCAATACTCCGGGTTGCAGTAATATGCATGAAGGTAAAATGGGCATTATATCCTGTGTTCAATTATGCTCTCTATCAGTTTTACGATTAGATCTTAAACATTGGGTAATGCACAAACTACAGTCAAATTTATCCAGTCAAAACGAATTCTTCGTTTTGAATTTTAGTTTTTTGTACAGAAGTCTGAAAAATCTGGGCTGTATGCATTTAATTGTGAGAGTCTGTTAAGTGTCTGGCCACTGTGAAATATTCATCAGCTTGATCCCCCACAATCCCCTTCTGATCAAATGTTAACTATTTAATGACAATTTAGGGAAACCCCTCACCTTACTGTGGCACAGGACTTGTTAATTATGGATAATATGGGTTAATCAAAATTGCTGATTAGTTGATGTGGCAGATCAGCTTTTATGCTGATATAGTGATCAAAACACGGAGGGTTGGGAGGGAGCTTCCTGTTGCCCTGGTGCTCTGAGGTGTCACATGAAGCCAGTCTGTTTGTGATGTTTTTTTATAACGTCCTTTGATTTTTCAGTATTTTTCAACCAGAAAACCATCCCATTCACCCACAAAAAAAGATTGAGAGCAATACCAGTGTAAAATACAAAGACTCAGCATGATGTATATATCATTTTATCTTTAACGTTTTCATAAAATCAATGGTGAAATGTACCTATTTAACATACACTGATATATCTTATATCATAAGTATAAAATACTTTATCATGAACTATTAAATACAAGGGTTCATGATATACATAAACCTTGACTGTTTGTCTAAAATCAATAATGAAACTCAGTCATTAAGCATACCGGTATGCTTATACATGAGCCTCAAACACATCCCCAAAACACATGTTCAAGAGTCTCAATCTAAAGCTTGTTTAAATAGGCCTAAAGAACCAAGATATTAAAGTATCAGATTGCAGCAAAATTTGTATTTTAATTCCTCCGCTTTTTGTTCTTGGTCAGTCTTGGGCTTGTTCATTACCACAATCAGTAAAAACAGAGGTCACTCAAGCTATTTTCATCTTCCTTACAACAGTTCTGAGTTAAGATACTAGGACAACAGGGCCTGTTTGCTCTAAACCCAGATTATTACTAATAGCTGTTTTAATTAGTAATCTAGGATAAGATTTAGAATTTAAATATTGCATGATATCATCTAATTCAAGATAAAATCAAATTTGGGCAACGGACTCCACAATGACATCTAATCCAAAATAAAATTTAATTTGGGTATCAATGGGGCCCAGTATGACATCCTTTGTAAAATGAAGTGATATATGGCTGAGGTAATTATCTGACAGTGAACCATTTATATTGTAAAAGAATTTTAGCAATTATTAGTTTTAAAATAGTTAAACTCCAAATTTCACCTTGGCAAGGTTTCTCTTATCCCTTTTTTTAAGTCCAAAAAATTCTTAAACCTTACCAAGCAAAATGACTGATATATTTCAGTGATTATTTGGTTTTAAACTATTTTTACTGTAAAATTTCCTGAGCACTTGTTTATTCTCAATCCGTAAAATAATGTCAGGAAGAGGACGTAAGATGGAAACTCGGTTGGTATACCCTACAAAGTATCAAACAAGATTTAATTTGGTGAGAATAAAGGACCGACAACAACACAACAGAACTACAAGATTATAAACACCCCATAAAAGATCAAGATAAAAATCGATCAATTGAAAGCTGGATCCATTGAGTAAATCAGGAATCAAAAGAATGAAAGCTATCAATGGAAACTATGTGTTAATTATAAGGTACAGCTCAATAAATAATCAAATTATCAGTGACCTTGAAAAAATAAAGGTCGGCCATATTGCACAGTGACCACCTGCCTTAAATTGTATCGGATTATAAGAACAGAACGACAGGTACACGTAGGTAAGATAAACAAAACCTACAAAGAAGAAGAGGTATTAACAAAAAAAAATGGGAGCAAATAAAGACGGCAAATTTTGTGACTCCCTGGAGCACCGCGCCTATAGAGCTTCCCCGTGGAGAAGTAGTCTTAAATCCTATTAATATCAACACTACCCTGTCATGATAATTGAGGTTAAATATGTTACGGAACAACGCTTAGCTGATCATTCTCTAAGAATTAACTCTGACCAAACATTAGGGTTTTAACATGCCCTGGCTATGTCAACCTGGAGCACAAAGAGTCGGGAGCCTATCTTCACAGTACCTTAACGGCTCATTTACTATGAACTACAGAATTCAATGCTTGTAGTCAATTGTACAAAGAAATGGAAGAGCTCTCTGTAGATAAGTTTAAGGATTGATGTTAGCTGTCAATGAATTATATGACAAAGGTTTATAGGAACAGGATTTCAAAACATAAGAAAATTCAAAGATGAAATGAATCTCGTACCTCCCAGCAGTAATTTATATATATTTAGTGTAAATTAGATCCGGACACTTTTTGATCGATTGATTGATTGTGATTGACTGATTGACTGATTGATTGATTGATTGATTGATTGATTGATTGATTGATTGATTGATTGACTGATTGATTGGTTGATTGATTTGGATGTCATACTTTACTCTTTTTGAATTCCAAAGATGATTTGATTTCCATGCCTGAGTTCCTCATAGATATAGTCTGTGAGTTTAAGAGCTACCCGACTTCTGACCATTATGCATTATTCTGTTGGCCTTTTTCTAAAGCAAGTCTTTATATTCCCCAAAAAGTTTATGAATTTATGTATTATTCTGGGATAATAACATCATATTTTTAAAACACACATTTTTTTTCTGACTATTGTGTGAAATCCCTCAGGAAAATCCCAAACAAACTTACACAATACTATTCTGTTGAATTTTCATAGAGCCTTATATCAACAAGTCAGGGAAACAATAGAATATCATGTGACATTAGAATAGGGTAACCATGTGCCCAACTCCCAGGGGCTCAGCGACTAACAGGGGCTTACCAACAACAATGTGTCAGCTACCGGGCTCTAGTTTAGACAGTAGTAAGAAAACAGAGCATACGCAGTCCCACTTCAAATGTATCAGAACAATAGAACTTCAATTGATACAGCCATGGCATACAACAGGGTGATAAATTCTGTCCAATTTTGTTTGGAAGCAAGCTGACAAAATTAGCAATCTGTGACGGGCGGGTAAGTATAGAGTGACCCATGGCTATTGCAGGTCAGTATGAGCTCTTGACTGGACGCTGTCACTGACCACAGATTCAGAGGAGACCCGCTCTCCAGAAACATGGACTTAGATGACAATAGCTGTCTGCCCGTAGACATCACCCGGCTCGTCTCTTGGGTCAGCTGACCTCTGACCTTGAACTGCCAGGTGAACACCTCACAAAGACCAGACCGAGCATCACCTTTCACACTTTCCTCGTAAAATTTCTCAAGTTCTGACCACGTTGTGAAAGAAAGGAGAAGAATGGCGAGTGATTTCAAGTGGAATTCAAAGCCTCAATAAACGCTGTTTGTTTCTTAGCGACGTACAAAGAGCGAGAGTAAAAGCTTCTTGTGACCATCATGTTCACAGCCTCTGGCTGCCTGCATGCTTTTCACGAAGAATTATTTACTCGCGTGTGCCTCTCTTCAGGAAACACTGGAAGAAAGGCCATTTGTAGGAGAGTAAGGGGCCGATAAACAAGGCCAGTCTTTAAATACCCACTTACAAGTGTCCGGGACAACTGGACACAAGACACGGTGATAATGGACACTGGACATGAGAATAATGGAGGGAACAGAGAGCTGGACTCTTTCCCCTCTCTGTGTGATTGTCATCACCATCACCAAAAGACTCCCTTCAGAAATGTTTGTAAGACGATCCAGTGGCACCTGTGTGTAACGTGGAGCCGCTGGACCGTGACAGGCAAATACCTTCCCTATAAAGAAACACTTCACAGTAACTAGCAGTGTCTGTCAGTGTGTCTGACACAATAACTCCACGATTCTCCAGTACAGTGGATACACCACTCTGCACAGCAAATACTTTAAATAGCTCTAAGAAATACTATTTAAATATTAATTTCGATAATTTTACCAAAGGCAAAACTCGACAGGATCTGAAGCACAGAAATTGTCTTCAGACTACAATACGTGCACATCACTTTTAATTATAATAAATCTAATTTGACATAACATAGCAAAATTTTTTAAAGAAAATTTGTTGCACAATATGTTTACACCACACAACATTGTTTATGAGCAATGTAGCTTGCGTTGTGACAAAGGACAAAAGTAGGCCTGTGGATGACTGGATGAGGAGAATAAAAATCAGAATTAGCGTAAACATTTGTTTTGATATATTTTGGCAAGTTATTTTCTCTGCTATTTTCTATGCTATAGTAACATGACAGAGTTTTTCCCATCTTGCAACAACAGAGAAATAACAATTTGTAAATTTACATTGTTCAACGACACATCAGATCAGCTTTGGGTTGCTCAATAATTCGTAGCCCACAGGGCAACCGGAAAGTATTTCCAACTGTTCGCTATTTATGTACTCTTAGAAAAATTAATTTGCTTAAGCTACATACAGATGGAAAGAATAATCAACAATGTATTTCAATAAAAAATCTTCTTTTTGTTTTCGTGAAGAAATATTCTATGGCCAAGACATCATGAAATAAACCCAGCCTGAGATCTCAGAATCAGATAAGAAATTTGATACCACATGTCAACAAAACTGGAAAAATGCCAAATAACTTTCGGATTCAAATATAGCAAATATAATGTTGTATTTAAAAAATGAAATGAAATTAATATAACTGCCTAATTGAAATTTGAGTTTCATTTCTATGTTGTTACCACCGATTTGCAGCATTTTTTCAGTTAATTGACTAATCAAACTGTAATAGAAACCAATCGATGCAAAATAAGTGGTTTCTGAGGTTTGTTTTTGCGACCACAGAAAATTAATATCTTTTCATCGAGGGATAAAGACGCTGATGAACTATCCGTGATTAGCCTATTCTTGCGTGAGGCAGACAGCAATACGCCGAGCCATCAGCACGTTTTATGGCAATATTAGCTCAGTAATTTGTGTAATTCATACTAATTCTATGAGTGGATAGTATTTACTGAGAGGGATTTTTTGTTCTCTCTATTTATACAATGCATCAGAGAGGGTTGTCTCATATAAATATAAAATCACAGCCTATTGAACATATTATTGTCTGTTGGATTTAGTGACCTGTCTACCCAGCACTGAACAGATGGTTATAAAATGATACCGGTGATATCAAGTTAGACCTCTAATCATACACTTCTCACAATTTTACGCCTATTTGCTCACGGGTGTGAAATTTGCGAAGACGTGTTGAGCCACTTTAAAGTTAAGCTTCTCAGTGAAGGGCTCTAAGCACCGGGACAATAGGGGGGCCTTGGAGCAAGAGTAAAGCTGAATAAGAGACAAGTGGGACCCACACAAATTAACCTCGATCACACAGGATGAAAATGAGATAATGAAATATCATACTTTTTCCCAAGAAAATGAGTATTGTGAATGGTCAAATTTCACTGATATTTTATCTTTGATGTGTTTTTATCTTAAATGACCTTGTATCTTACATGTGTTTTAAGCTTATGAATGTGTTAATAATTATGTCCATATTTGCACAGATAAATCAACATAAATGAATGATACAGGGATGTACATGTACTTATGGAGGCCGGCAAAATTTTCAAAACATTTCAAAAATATACATTTACCTGATCAGTGACAAAAAAAGCCAGCAGAAACAGGAGTTCAATGACACATGATTATACTAGAAACATGAGTATAAAAACACCAGAATAATCCAAAAAGCGGTGTTGTCCCTAAATATACCAGAAAGCCGAGTGTAAAGCCCCTAAATATACCAGAAAGCAGAGTACAAAGTCCTTGAATATACCAGAAGACAGAGTACAAAGTCCTTGAATATACCAAAAAACAGAGTATTGAGTCCTTGAGTAAACCAGAAGGTGGCAAGTACAAAGTCTCTGAATACTGGTATACCAGAAAGAAGCGGATACAAAGTCTCTAAATATACCAGAAAGCGGCGAGAACAAAGTCTCTGAATATACCAGAAAGCTACGAGTACAAAGTCTCTGAATATACCAGGGCACAGACCCAGCATTGTGTAAAGTCACTAAGAATCTGTATCAAACTCTAAATGCACTGGGAGGGAACAATATCAATAGAATACCATCAATATATCTTTGTATAAAATACAGTAACAACTGTCTACTGACTGGTCATGCCAAGAACAAAACAGATACCGGACAATTAGGAACCTGAGAACTTTGTCCCTTGGGTTTATGAAGTCCATTTTGCCAGAGTTAATTTTCAATCATTACTATATATATATATATATATATATATATATAAATCACTGCATCCTGATAGTGGTTAAAGACTAATATTATACTGAATGTTCAAAATCATATTGATCAGCAGACATGAAGATAAAATGACATAGGGTTCATCACAAGTCAACTGATTACAGAAAAATGATAAACATCATGCAAGAATGTAACTTTAGGCTCGTCCTACAGGAATGAACCAAAGGTGTCTCCTACAGGAATGAACCACAAGTGTATCCTACAGGAATGAACCATAGGTATATCCTACAGGAATGAACCAAAGGTGTCTCCTACAGGAATGAACCACAAGTGTATCCTACAGGAATGAACCATAGGTGTATCCTACAGGAATGAACCATAGGTGTATCCTACAGGAATGAACCATAGGTGTATCTTACAGGAATGAACCATAGGTATATCGTACAGGAATGAGCCATAGGTGTATCGTACAGGAATGAACCATAGGTGTATCATATAGGAATGAACCATAGGTGGATCCTACAGGAATGAACCATAGGTGTATCCTACAGGAATGAACCACAAAAGTATCCTACAGGAATGAACCACAGGTGTATACTACAGGAATTAACCATAGGTATATCCTAAAAGAAGGAACCACAGGTGTATCCTACAGGAAGTAACCATAGGTATATCCTAAAAGAAGGAACCATAAGTGTATCATACAAGAATG
>JARFOD010012226.1:0-11340 GCA_031763545.1 Mopalia muscosa
AAAGCCCCCCATTAAACAACCAGACAAGGGGGAGGGGCCACCTCATCTTGTCTAGCCAAGAGTTTTATTCCAAGCCACTCTGCATTGCAACCCTTGGTAGATTAGTCACATATAAATAGAATAACAGCTACGCCCCCAGCGGATAAAATGAGCAAGTTTCGAGTTAAAGGGCTGATAACATATGTTGAATGTATGGTCTAGTTTTGATTTAACTTTGTATAACACTATTGGTATATTTACAGAGAGTTGGTGTCTGTAGTAGTGGGTACATATGCAACATTTCAGCCACTTTCATTGTTGATTAATGTTGTCATTTTTACAAGCAGAAACCTCTGGTATCACAACATCTGACTGTTTGAGTTGAAGTTCCCATGCATCCAATCAATCGTTTGAAAGCCGAGTCTAGTTTTATGCGAATAATCCACCAATGGTTGCAATGTAGAGTCGCTCGGAATAAAACTATTGGCTAGCGAAGATGGGGCCGCCTTAGCCCCGTGGGTATCATGAATCTGATTTCGAATGGGTAGAATAAGCACGCTGTTCAAGTGTTCTCATTGTTTACCATAAGTTTAGAGGAATACTAGCTTAATATACATTGTTTTGTGGAACTCTATGACGGGACCATGACATACTTTAAAAAAATATGGCGGTGGAGGGATTATGCGCTCAAAAATGTGACGACGAAATCGTGTTGTAAATGGGCCAGAATCAGGCCCTGGTTAGGAATAGAATCGCCAGCAGAAAATGCCGGCCGCCCAAACCACTCAGTCCCTGACCTTATTTAATTTCTAAAAGACACCAACAATATTTAATATCATTGAGCTACCGGCCTTTTTAACTTTCTAAAATACACCAACAATATTTAATATCATTCGTACCTTCCGTTATTATCTACCACTCTACAGGGATCGAACTGTACACCCATGGATGATATAAAAGGAAACCATTGAATAACCAGCATACCCCACAAACACTTCTCGGACATAAATACGTTCAAACAGTGTCGCAATAAATAACTTATATTGTATCCCACCTATTTTTAAACCATTTTTATTGGTTAAACCTTTTATCTGTTTTTATCATACCGGTACTTAAACATTAGACACAGAGAGACACTGAGATTAAAAAAAAAATTGTCTTAAAAGGAGTCCAATCTCCAGTTTAACTTACCATTTAGGATAGTTAAACTAGGCGTATATGTTAAAACTTGATAGGGTTTTGACAAGAAGACTGCAATTAGCCTCAAATTGATGTACGTCTAGGCAAGAGGTCTACTATTAACTCAAAATCTGATTATTCAAGTTGGCATTGTTAATAATTGTAAGACGATAGATCCGCCTGTATATAATGGTATGTAGTTTTTTTTCTGTGTTTCCAAAGATTAAAATGTTATAGCTAAAACAACGACTGTCATTCTATATATTATTATACTTGAAAATGCCATTGATATGTATTAATTTAGCTTATATCGGTCCAATGAAGAAGTTGTGACGGTCATTTGCATAAACTAAATGATAGTATCTGAGTAGATTGCTAAACATAGACTATGCTACTTAGTGTTTTACATTCAGAAATTACGATTTAGCTCTTCCACGCTGAGGTGAGCAAGTCCACAATTGGCCACTTTGTAGTAAACCGTACTGGTATAAGGCGAAAAAACAATAAATTAAATTTTTTGTCTTCATTTGGCTTACTTAAGGACAGTAAAAATGAACTTTAGATTAATAGTTGCAGTGACATTATGACAAATTCTGAAAAATCACGCTTTTCACATGTTCAATAATTAAAAATGCACAAATATCAAATTTAAGGAAGAATTTTAAATTATGCGTGCTACACGTACGTGTTTGTTTTTAATCATCAAATAATACATCTCTTATCACAGCGGTAAGTCAGTTGACGTTGTTTTAAGGCCGCCTTTTCGATGCACCCATTTCAACTTTCGCAATGTCAAGGTCACTGAGCCTAACTGGCAACTATGTGTAATTTACCTTCATTGGTAATTGGGGATAGAAAAATGATTGTTAAATACGTTAACTTCACAGCCAGAAAGTTTAAAGCGAGCAAATCGCTAAATTCGTTCTGTAGTTTTGTTTCAATGGCGCGCAAAGTGTTTTACCGAAGAAACCCGCTAAGGAAATGGAATCAAAGAAAAGACGTCTAGGTACTATGAATATCCGAACAATAAATATCAAACGTGGACGGCCTTTTTAAAAGGAATATAGTTGGGTATATCTTCTATTAGAAGTGACTGGCTGGGGCCTGAAGACTGGTCTACTTTTTGCGGTAATGCCCACAAAATGATCAACCGAATAACTGACTAACCGTGGTCCGCAATCGTGGCGGTTCAGCGGTTAGCGTGACTGACTACTGTGGGCCTATTACTCGTCCTGTGACGTAAGGCTCGTTGGTTCTAATCATCTTGTCGGTCTCAGTTGCCACACGAGAGTCACACGAACGGAGTCATCTTGTCGGTCTCAGTTGCCACACGAGAGTCACACGAACGGAGTCATCTTGTCGGTTGCAGTTGCCACACGAGAGTCACACGAACGGACTCCTGTAACTGATGAATTAGCTTTAATGATGCCTTCTCTCGATTTTCCACCGTATTTAAGCAAAGAAGAGTGAGAAATGAACAATCTATCCCACATAAGTGAGATGCCCGCCGTTAAGTACCAAGTTACTTCTAAAACGAACAATCAAAACGACCGACCGTCCGACTGACTAATTGATATGTATTTCTAGCCTATATAACACCGGAAGTCAACAGGGGCTGTATTTGACATGCATAACGGCGATACAACCTATCGATAACACGGCCATTACAAATATAACAGAAAACTCGAGCTGGAAAAAAAGGTCCTTCTGAAAGCAAACTGACCGCTCTCAATTGTTCTGGTCCAAAAATGGGACCACAGTAGACTTTGAGATTTGTAACGCAAGCTTCCACTTCCTTTCTAACTTGAGCAAACATCACGAGACCATCATCACAAATAAACAGTGATAATGTTTTTAGATTATTATAAAAGTTTTTAAAGTCTATCAATTAATTGCCTTAAATCCATAAAATGGATTTAAAACTTAAAACGTTTAACATCCGTCCTGTGCTTGCAATATCACACTAACTTAACTTACATTTTTTGCGAGAAAATGCAACTTACCTGTGCAAAATAAGCTGATAGCTATAAACTCTTCTTTGATGTCACCGATACAGGTGAGTGGTTTAAAGGTGTAAGCCTGCATACTCTGGAGTCCATCCATGACAACTGTGCTAGTATGTAGGTCTACTCGAATATCTG
Organism: Mopalia muscosa; assembly: GCA_031763545.1. Lineage (NCBI taxonomy): Eukaryota > Metazoa > Mollusca > Polyplacophora > Chitonida > Mopaliidae > Mopalia > Mopalia muscosa. Next base: position 3,300 of record JARFOD010012226.1, read on the forward strand.
ACTCCAACTAAACCATGATATAGATCACCATTGGTAGATTTTATCAAAGCTCAATAGTGTGCGTTATGGAAGACACATGATGTGGTTTCCGCGTCAGTGAGCACAGTGAAGGCATGAATTGACACAGCAATTGACACCAGTGTGTCATCAGACATTCAACAAGTGACAAACATTTACATTGTTCCACGTCCGTGTAAACTATGTAAAGACTGTACACAGGACAGTTTTTAAAGACTTGGTAGTGTAGATCATAGGCGGGCATGCTTTCTGATTATATACTGTATATGAAAAATAAAAAAAATGTGTGGGCCTGTAACCGGATCGCCGAAAAGGGTTGACTAGTTTTGTGAATCAAACTCAATAACACTTAACGCCACTATTTCTGCAAGATCTGACCTAATTGAAAAAAATCCCTATCGATTAATATTACAATACTATATCTAATCAGAATATAGTTTCACTTCCAAACTGAAACAAATCACAGATGGAACAAGCATGCATAGACCTAAAGTAGTGGTTTCGATCGCCTGGCCTCCACTCAACGTTTCTAGACAGTACAATTCAGGCCAGATGTAGCACAGATATGTTAACAAGACGGCAAAGGTTCTGCAAGAATGACCGATTGGTGTTTAACGCTGTGCTTAAGGGTAATTCACTTATATGACTGCGATGAATCCAGCAATAATTGACACTAGCACAACAAAAATATGAACTTTTTCATAATGTTGGAAAGTGAATCCTCCAGTGCTTAGTAAAGACGGAATAGGCCTAACAGCTTTCGAGGTTTGGCCCAGAAATGGATTGGGGCCATCCGGAAGGGCGTATAAAATGTTCCGGCTATACAACGCATGGAAGTAGGAAATCAAGAATTGTTTTTCTTCAAAAAGGAGACTATTGTGGTTGCAAGTTCTATCATTGGGTTATCTGTACGGTACAGGAATGTATGTGATCAGTTTACTCCTCAGAATTGGCACAGATAAAAGTTTAGAAGAGTACTATACCTTTAACACACCCCATATACAGAGTAGGCCAAGTTATATCTTTATATTATGTTTTAACGGTCGGCACACTCTATAATCGCTTCAAGGATTCATTAATAACCCCATGTAAAAAACAAACAAACAAAACGGCTGTTCAAGAAAACATCAGTCTCGTTTTCGATTCAGTATATACTTAATTTGATCAACTGGGCAAAATAATGACAGAAAACACACAATGCTTTAAATTACAGGGCTAAGCAGCCGACCAATTACGTGACGATTTGGATGACATTGCATGCTTGCGCTTTATTTATTTCTCCTATTTTCTTTTGTTTTAGGAATGTTGGTGATGCAAATTTCCTATACATCGCTAACACGTTAATTGGTTGGCGATTAAGATGTTATATCAGATATATATTGATAGCAATTAATTAATAACGTCCGATAACGGGGTTAGCTGTTTTAATTACAGCTCGATCGTGATTATAGTTTGTGGATATTAGCATATTGCGCCAGTCTCATACATAATTCTGTAACATTAATATGTAACTATATAATATGTTATAGCTGTTAGGTTTTTAACTGACTGGGCTTTTTCACAATATATACGTAAGGATATAAGTTTGGCTGAGATAACGAGGTAACAGTGCAATTAAATGCGATTTGTTTGCTTGTTTGATTGGGGTTTAACATCGTATTTCACTTATATGATGAAGGATTGTCCAATTCTCTCTGTGTCTTACATACTGACGGTAAAAGAACTGGGAGGAAAACTACTAACGATGATTTAGTATTACAGTATACAGGGATATGTAACATTTAGCTTTAACCTTGAGTTGCTGGCGAACTCATGAACTCTCTCACTCAGCGCCGGAACTGGCAATATACTTTACCGGTTCGCAAGCGACGAAGACAGTGTGTTGGACGACAATTACTTGACTTCGCTCTTTAATACTTCCATTTAAAAGCGGATGTCTGAAATAAAAAAGACTTTACTTAATTCTGTATTAAAGCATTATTAAACCAAGGAAAAAAGGTTACATTTGGGTCGAAAAGCAATTTAATGTTGGATTAAATAGACCTTGTATTCCCAGGTAAAAAACAGGAGGCCGATTGAAGGGGAAAAAGGCAATCGGGACTCTACTGGTGTCTTAAACTGTCAAAGCAGTTTTTCTTCTACCCCCCTGTCAACCGTTTATAACCATCGCATATATGGTAATGCCAGTCTAGTTTCATTCACAATTCAGATACCAGTACATTAATATTAAGACTGAAATCTTGTGAAAATCAAGCAAATAGTACATTTTAATATTTTTGATTTGTTGTTTTCACAGACCGTATATATGCCAAATATTTATACGTTTTTGCGAAAATCGTGAAGGAGGGAGGCTCTCAAGTGCTATAAAAATCATAGTAATGCTCATCCGCATTGACAACTGTCAAGTTCAGCAGTTTGCCTGCATGAATCTTTACGGCAACGGTCGAATGAGAACAATAGCGAGTATCTGATTGAGCCAAATGTCCCTGTTTATTGTAATTTAAAATCAATTTAAACTCAAGCAATCAATCTGAGCCCGAAATGGTGATGTGGCACCGGAGATACCATGTTCTGTGTGGGCTGTGTGTCACACTGGCCCAGAGGATGACGCATACGAATCAGTTTATGACATTTTAAAACACTAAACCCAAGTCATAAACAATGTCACATGAAATGATTAATTAAACAAATGTAACTCATAATAGGAAGCGTGACAGCGACGATACCGTGTTCTTTGTGGGCCGCCTGTCACGCTGTCCATGAGACGTGAAGGAATGGTAGGCCTACTTGATGTACAGGCCGCAAACTCTATCACGGGAAGCGGTCCTAAAAGCCCAATTTCAACAACGCACATTCGATATTTTGTCACAATGGTTGCGGCACTAATTCGATATATTTTAATGTGAACAAACCTTTGGAGCTTCTGATCTGATTAGTGTTTTCTGAGTTACTGTCAAAAACCAGTTGATAACGCCCACACCATTAATCCATCAAATCAGAGGGAATAACTAAACTAGCGATCCTAGAGTAGGAACCTAAATACTGTTTATATTATAACTTGTAGTAATCACTCCCTTGTCATTCTATGCCACCAATATACACGCGTCACTATATGTAGATCTAGCGAGTTTTGGTGCGACATTTCTAATAAGAATGACAGACAACTCGATCCAGGCAAAACAATCAGAGCTTTGTATTAGACCGTAATAAATACAGGTGACATGTGTGACACTAACTGCATCTTGTATTTTCCATTTAGAACTGAACGATAGTCTGATTTATTTGCTTTGGAATTTAAAAATATATTTATTATAAATGGAAAGTAAAGTCATCCAGCCGAATTTTGGAAAACGTAATTGGTCTTTGTGTAAAGCTTTGTCATGGGAGAGGACTTATGTCTGGACAGTATTTGCTTTACAAGAGTTACTGCCCCTTTGGCCGATTTCCCAAACAGCTGAGACAAATCGTAATGAAGAATACTTAATTATACTCACTTGTCCTTGGTTTGTAAAGAATGTTGTAAGTGACCTTACAATAGCTAAATGACGTCCCAAGGCGTGCTGCGATTATCCGAATCCGACAATAAGTAGGACAATATAGACTGTCACGGTTCGGGGCATTCGGTATACCAACGCACCTTTATATATATATTTTCTGAATATGTTTTATGGGAATTCAAGGCTGTTCGATCTTTATGTTTTTAGTGATTGATTTTTGCCTCAAAACTTAACACTTGTATTCAAGACGAGTGTTTGAAGGAAAATACCCTCTTTCGTCACCGGAAAATATACATTGACAAAATGGAGACAGGTATTAAAAGCAAACTATGGTTTATTTAATTAGGAAATAAACAATATTTTACTGATATAAGAAAATTGCCAGCCCCTGAAAAAAATGTATTTATATATATTAGATAACAGAAAATAAATATTATATTTCGAAAGATAAATATTACAGATAGAAAAAAACAATATATATTTAGAAATATATTTCCCTGTGTGTTAAGCTGATATAACACTATAAAAGCAATAAATACACTCACATAATTAAAAAAAGGATGAAAAATAACTGTACAATAAAATTGCAAAATGACAATGAAATCTAACTCATTTTATCACTCATATAAATATTTTTAAATTATTGTCAGTATACTTAAAAAAGTAAATTACAAAGCTACCTGCAATTATAACACTGATATACATGTATTCCAATAAAAAAAACTGTTGTACATTTTAGAATTTAGAAGTTATTCTGAATGCGAGCGTTACTCACTAAGGAAGTGACTGTGAGAAAGGTATTCAGAACTAAAAGAAAGGAAGTACATGTTACAATGTTGGCACACATACAACTAGGACACCACAATTAACCAGCTCTATGCTCTCATTGTACATTAATTAACTAACAGTTCTATTTACTGAAATATAGGAAAATGGCAAAATGAGACTGACTGATTGATTGATTTACTAATTGCTCGATACTTTTGGTGATTGCTTGATCCACTGATTAATTATAGTTAACGTCATAGCTGGCATTACCATGTAATTGATATATACATTTGACTTCCACCAACGGTGTAGTTATTACACACAACCATACAACCAGGTGAAGTGTTTTGTTTCTGTGGTAAAATTAATATTATTTCATCGCAAAAATATTCTGCTCCTAATCGGAGGCCAGACGTCTAGTGCCCTTAAAAAAAGTTCTACATTGAGGGTCAAAACTATAGGAGATCTGGTCCCTGGAAAATCTTGCAAACCATCCACACACCTTGATAACTGTGGGTATCAGAACTAAAACTGGACGCTTTATACTGCTCTTTCACAGTGTGTTAATGCAGAATGGGGCCCACAAGAGATAGTTGTAAAGTTTCAGGAGAAAGGACACCCATTCATGAGTGCAGATTCCATCTATATGGGTCAATTGGCAAGAAAATGAAAGCCCAATAAAACATATACTCATTTGACGACTTCGTAGATATTTGTGAGAAAGCTCAAGGACCATCACACCCGCTATCATGGAGTAACATGAATTATTTGCATTCAGCGTGCTTGTAGCGGTAAAAAATAAAAAAATGCCCCTACAGGGTGACGTATGTCAAGTGAAATTTACTAAGGGAAAGCTAAACATGCAGTACAAAGAAGAATTTGACCAAGGGCACACCGAAGTTGATTTCTTGATTTCAAAGTTCTTTGTCACCGAATTTCCTTCAAGGCGGTCTGAACCAGGTGACACTCCACAGGCCAAGAAATTATACTGAAATTGAAGCCCGTTGCCCTCTGCAGCAAAGGGGCTCCTCTGGGTGGGAATTCTCCAAAGAGATGCGAAGGACCCAGCAGCATCTATGTGAAGTGACTAATTGCCCTTAACTGGATGGCAAATGCTGATCATCTATGTCACATGCAAGCAAATGATTCTACATTTTGGTACAGAAAATGTATTACGATCTGCGTCGATCTTTTCCTGAGAATAAATCTCCATATTGCCAAGATACTAGTTTTTACCTTTGTAATATTTATGATGACTGCCCCATTTTACAATAGCAAACCCTAGTAACTCATTTCCCCCCAAAAGTTAACAGAAATTGGGGAAAACATTTACGGCTAGAATCAGGGAATCCTGTTGAAACCTGTAAAGGAATGATCAAATCTCCTCCAATGAACACGGCTCTAATATATATAAAAGAAGCTTTTTTTAGTTTTCTCAAAATCCATTAGAAGTGAGTTACTAGGTTTCGACTTCGGATGGGAGAGATGCAGACAGGTATGAGAATCAAACTATGGTTTATTTAATTGGGAAATAAACAATATTTTACTGATATGACTGAGTGGCACCAAATGCATGAAACAACTCCTGTAAATGAATAGTGACAATCAATGACAGTCATGAAGTAGTTACACTGTCAAAATAAAATGTTACAATCCTACTTATTTTACTAACAAAATAAAAATTTACAAAAAACAAATATTAAATTTAGAAATATATAGGTAAAAATACATATAGAAAACAAAAATGTCCATTTCCGGTGTGTTTCGCTTATATAACAATGCCGAAGCAATAAATACATGTACATAATTAAAAAAAAAATAGGATGAAAAATTACTGTACAATAAAATTGTAAATTAAAAATGAGAATGAAATCTAACAGATCATTTTATCACTCATATAAATATTTAAATATTATAGTCAGTACTTTAAAAAGATAATTATAAAGCTACCTGTAACAATAACAGGGATATATTTCAATAAATAAACAGCCAGACATTTGAGAATTTATCTGAAGTTAAACAATTATTCTGAAGTGAGTGTTATTCACTAATGAAGTGAATGTGATTATTCAGAAATGAAAGAAAGGAATTACCTTTCATGCCACTGTTATCAAACACTATAGGATAGGAGACAGGCAAACAAGAAAAGTTCTTATTGCATGTTTGCAATTATACAGCTAGTCAGTCCGTCATGAAAGATATGACAGGAATTTCAGTGTCCTGTTTAGTGTTAGATTTAGTTTAGGGTCAGTTTGGTGAGCTTAGAGTTAGCATAAGAGTTAGTTTTAGGGCTAGGTTCAGTTTGTTTGTTTGTTTGTTTGTTTGTTTGTTTGATTGGGGTTTAACGTCGCACTCAGGGGTATTTCACTTATATGACGACCTGGCAGCCCAATGGGTTAAGAAAACCACCTTCGACACCACTGGCAACAAAGACAAGAGGGGACAAATACAGAACGACAAAAACAAGAGGCAATGAAGACAGCACAAACAGATTGGCTTCCTGTTCGCCTTGAGCTCTGAGAGCACATGGGCAAAATGGAGCTCCCTCAAACCACCGGCAGCTAGGTTCATAGTATTCCTAACCCAGAACTAAAAATTCGTGTATATCTTACATGATGGATAGGCCTTTAGGCCTACTGTCCTGGATACCAGAACTATCCAGGTTTAAGCTCTGATTGAGAGCTATGAGACAGATTGACTGATTGATTACTTGACTGACTGACTGACTGATTTCTTGATACATTGGGTAATTGGGTGGTCGAGTGATTGCTAGTACTAAATAGCTGGTATTAACATGTTACTGATAAATGCATTGGACTTACACCAACAGTGTAGTTATTAAACACAAATCAAGTGTCTGTAAAACTTCTAGATTGTTAGCCAAAACTATGTGGGATCTGGTCACTGGAAGATCTCACATCCACTCACACCAGCCGCTGCAATGTTTGTAACATTCTCTGTTTCCACACAACCACAGCACAGCCCTCATATTTACAATCAATTTCTTCAGACTGGGGACATTTGAATGAATTGTTCTTTCTCCATAAATTGTTCAGTGCCTGAATTAAACTTCTGATAGTACATATAAATCACAGTTTTCAATAAAACCGGTAAAACTGCTATTAATAATGTATACATCCAGAACGGTATGGGTGGCGTACTACCAAAGGGCCATAACCACAAACCCCGTCTTAATCCGTCCCGTATATGATGAGATGTCCAGGATAAAACAAATAACATGGTAATCACACCACTGGATTTCGATGACATCACACGGCAAATTAAATAGAGGCACAGTGCTATGATTGGTATGAGTGTTGTGGCGTGGAAAGGGGGACGACTCTGAAGGGATAAGGCTTTCTGAAAGAAAGAATAGAAACAAAGCTAAAACAAATTGATTGCTTGGTTGGTTGGCTGGTTGGGTGGTTGATTCATGCACTGATTGATTGATTGTTTCATTGATTGGTTGATTCAGTCTTCCAACAACTGAAGCATTAAAACAGTTAGATCCAATGCAGAAACTACTAGGACACAAAATTCAAAGAAATGTTTAGTACGTAAAAGCAACTCCATACTAAAGTTGTAATTTCTTTGACATTTGTTACATGAACTTTAAGGTACTGTATAGTATGGGTTACAGTTATACAGTAACTTCTTTGAGAGGCATTTACTTCTTTGAGAGCAGGGCTCGAAATGGAGGCCTGCAAATTGCCAAAAGCAGGCCAAAATTTAGTCAAAGCAGTCCAAGTTAAAAACAG
>JARFOD010012237.1:0-11339 GCA_031763545.1 Mopalia muscosa
AAATCTGCTTCTCGTTACCCTTTAGCTCTGTGAACACCAGGGCAACCTCTTGTCTCGCCTCTTACGATCGACCAAGAAAGCCGAGGGAGTATTCTGCAGCCATGGCCCACCCGTTCCCTCACGGGGTTTAGGGCAACATGAAGCTGGTGTATTTGTGAGGTCTTTGTATTGCATGCTATCAATTTCTGTGTTTGTTGATAGTGGTTTCCCCTTTGAGTGAAATAACCTTAAGTGCAATATTAAACTCCATTTTTAGTGGCATTTAGAACTTGGGTTGAACATACACAAACAAGACGATTATGGATTACAACCTGAACAAAGTCGCAAATAGAAGTTGTAATCCAATATAGTCTTGTTTGTGTATGTCCACTTAAACAAACAAACAATATTTTCTCCAAGCAGTTATTTGTACCATAAAGTCCACCAGCCAGTTGTTGTGTTGTGGTAAATAAATTACTTGTGAAAAAAATTATACAGAATTTGTTTTTTGAATATGTCATATACTACTTCTCCTGGAACTTGCTAACCTTGTATTTCTATGTTTACTCCAGCGGATGTGTGGCCCTGCAGGATCCCTATTGTTCCTGGGCTGATGACAAGTGTTCTAACTCTAACAGAGGGTAAGCAGTCCTTTCTTCAACGGGTCACATTTCCTCTGTACCGTAATCTCTTACAGCACTGCTCCTTAAGTCCCAACTTGTAGACTTCTTGAATGACAACGGTTTACAATAAGTACCTACTGTTGCTGCCTCAGTGGATCATTAAATTGAATTATAACTTATAGCAATACTGTACAATACTTATATCAGTTAGTTCACAAGGTCCTTTATCTACACATCTATTTATACACTTATTCAAGTTTTTATGTTAAAACTTGTGTTTACTGTCTTATCAGCCTTAAAATAAATCTTCAAAGATTATAGAAATTTTCATAGTTAGTTGTCATTTTTAAAAAGATTAATTGTTCATATACTTTTCATAACAGAAAAACTTAAGTTTAATTTTTGAATTGTTGATTTTCAGGTTGCCAGCTATCACAACAGGGGTCCATTCTTTTTGTAAGGATACAGGTGAGTTGTTTTTGTTTAAAGCTTGTGCTAATTAGTCAGTTATTTAGTTAGAGCTATGGTCACAGGTATGAGTATATACATGTACCAGCCCATTATCAGAATTATTTGCTTTAGATCACACGTTTTTTTATTCGGTTGCCGTTGGTGGCGATATGCTTCCCTTGATTGAGAATTTTTGGTTTGGAAATGAGGCAAAGTAACACATTGTGATGCAGGTGACTGTTGGTTGACAATGAAAATCATTATCAAAAAATATGTATTAGACATTTTTGTTTTATTTTATTTCTTACTTCTAAAGCCTCAGTGCATGTTATATGCTTGGACATTGTCTACTCTCAAATAATACTTACATATTGCATTTAATGTTAATTTATTTCTTTTTTCACTCTTAAAGAATTCCAGTGGCTCTCTGAAATGATTTCCTATCATTATATTGGTAATTAACAAATAGGCCCTCCATGTGCACCTGTGATATTGTGTACAACATGCTGTGTAGTCCTGTTTTCTAGGAATACAAGGTTCTTAGTCAACTCAGCCTTGGTATTCCAAAAGCATGAATGATATTGTTTTGTCAGTGAAGATGTTTTGATATAATTGGCAAACGATTTCTTCAACACTTCGATCTCTAGGAATTGTGGATATCAGAAAGTTTTCAAATTGGTGTTCCTAAGCATGGACAATATTGTAGTGGCTTCAAGTCGATATTCTTTTGTTATAATCTACTTTATCCTTTTCCCAGAAACGACAACAACAACAACACCACCAGCAACTTCTACCGTCTCTAGTTCTACGAGGAAAGTTATACATCAAACTTGTCCTCCACCTCCTAAATGTGTTTGCCCCAGTATGCCGATCAACAGTCCAGCGTCCTTCCCCAGTGGGGACGGACAACCATCGGGCACAAACACAACGGGTCAGTGTAGTGGAACACCTATATATATAGTCCCAACACACATTTTGCATTAAATCCCACCCACATATCTACTGATGGAACATATGTGTGTGCTTGGTATCAATCAACCTATTGTGACTAACAGCCGGCCCAGTGTACTTCTAACAAACATATGGTTTAGGTGTCTTTTAGGGTTATGTAGATGGGTCCGGGAATCCTGTATCCTGTAGTTCTCTCCTACAGCTTATATAGATATGATGGTGACAGATTTAGATAATGGGGAGCGGTCCTTCAATGTCCTATATCTTCTTCTAACATCATTGCTTCTCTAACATACAAACTGCAAACATATACACTGGATATTTTCTCCAACCTTTGCCTCGGTTATTGACTAAAGCATGTTTGTGTGCATTCTCCTTTGGTTTTGTATGTATGCCTAATGTCTGCTCTTCCTGCGTTCAGACCATGTTTGATGTTGTGCAAATTGCATGTATCTGTGTGTTTACTGTCTTAATATTCCTCATGCTTTTATCTTTATTGCTTCCTTCATCTCGCTGTGGTATAATATGGCTTCAATGTTGTCCCGTTATCGGTTTTCATTTGTTTTGTCGGCTTGTGTAGTGAATCTTGGTTTTGTATATGCTCACACAAATGTCATATCTGAACTTCTTTTTTTAATTAGATGAAAATGCATTTTTTAAATTTTTTTTGTTAAATATTGTAATGAAGGGGTGCCATTTGATTGAGCATATACATGTAATATTTCCAGTAGTTGAATATTCCTTTTGAAGAATTGCATGGTTGGTGTGTATTATTGCTTTGAATTAAAACGTATGGGTATGTGGTGAAGGAGCCTTATGAAAATGCTTAATAAAAGTAAAATATCTTCAAATAAAATAATTGTTAAAAAGATCAATCATATTCCTTGCTTCGGTCATGGCTAAAAATTGACAATTTATCAACTTTCTCAGCTACATTGTTATAATTTTTTATTATCTTTACTTTGATAAAGAACTATAGAATCGAATGGAGTTAAATGATAGGATGTGTTCCTTCACGACACCCCCACTGAGCTCGTTGTTCTGGCTTAATGTTAACCTGCTACTATTTGTTCTTACCCCACAGCTGATGTAAGCAATGTTGTCACACCTGATCGTGGTGAATTAGAGGAGGAACGTACCAATCAGATTTTATCCCACGGTAAGACACATTACCTCTTTTGCCAGCCTATCAACAATGGTTCTGTAGTGTACACAGTGCCTGTGCATCTCTGTAATATATATATATATATATTTATATCTCCGTCAACACCTATATAACCTATGTTGTAGCTTCTTGCATGACACTTCCTATTCTTAGAAGAAAAAGCTATGGTCTAGATAATATTTTCTCATAGAACCTATGATTGTTCTATGTCTTAACAAGTCTAGGCTTTCAATGTCTCATACTTATTAGACCATTTTTCTCTACTTAGTTGTACTTTTTTCATTCTTCTCACTCTTTCAAGTTTCATTTTATAATTCCATTTTACCAATTTCCTGGAGCTTTAATTCTTCTTTAAACGATTTCTATGGGCAGGCAGCCATGGTGATAGGCAAAGGTCAAAATTGGGTGATGTGTCTTCATCATACTCAACAATTAACCAAAAGTGTTTTCCTTACTGACATTCATATCATTGTTTTCACTCTAAATATTCACATTTTTCATCTAATCATCATGATTCACTAATAAAAACTTTTTCAGTGGCTGGCCTGAAAATAACTATTTTTTTTATAAAAGGTTTCATCAAATTACAAAACAGAAGATTCTTCATTTGTATAAGGACTTTTGAATGCTTGCTTAGTTGTATTTCGTGAGACACTGTGTTCTGTGGCTTAATTTCTCCAGACAGTAGACTAGTTCATGGTGTACAATTTTTGGGGGCTGTCGATGAAAATTACCTAGACAGGATCGTTAACTCTATTATTGAAGCTGGAGGAAATTCTCTACCTGGTTCTGATAGACTGACACCTTGGTGAAGAATAGGTGAATCTCCAGGCTAGATGTGGTTGAATTAATGATGGCTGATCAACTCCTCTGGTTAAGAAGTGGCTGTAGAGTGGTAATTGACCATGAATGACTGGAGATCTTCCTGGAAAGCCCAAGGATGTATATCAGCTAAGGCGGAAGAGCCCTAATGAACAGCTGGCTACTTGAGCCACTCTTCTAATGAATTGATTGGCCAGTTTGATTTGAGAGACACAGCACATCTTCAGTCAATCTGTTGCCAACAGAATCACCTCTTACAGTATCTGATCTCTGCCTAAAATAGCTTGTCCCCAAATTACTTTCATTCTAAATGGATATAGAATTCGTACTTATTTCACCCTAGGAGCCAATTGAATCGTCTGGAATTGTCTATTTTAGGTACCTCAGTTGGTAGTTAGACTCTCAACCTACCAACTTTCCAGTTCTGAAAAAAGGCTTGCAGAAATGAGTTTGATGTCAAGTTTCTTGTTTATTTGATAGATACTCGACTTTATTTCAGCAGATGATCTTTTTACGTTTTTTTTTTGTGGTTGGTAAAGACAAGATCATTTTTATCTCCATGAATGCAAAAAAAACCTCTTTCACTCAAATTTAATTCTCTACTTTTCTGCATTTGTTTACAGAACCTAGTGTAGGAGCTGCTACTGAAGGAGATAAAGTATTTGCTGCATCAACCTTGGCAATAGCTATCGTGGTGGCCATTGTAGTCTCTATGATTGTTGGATTTGGAGCAGGCTACATGGTCAGTCAGTGCAGAAGACCTGTTAACAATACAGACTCTATGATGCGAGATAGGAAACTACCACCTTTACCATTGCGCAAGAGCCAAAATCAATTGGATGATTATACAGGACAAAGTGATCCAAATTTGTATCCCAATAAACAATTAAATGTTGTTTTGAACGTTCCACCAAAAAGCAATAAGTTGCCAAACAGCAGTGCAGAAACCAAGCCAGCACACAAATCCAATAAAGTGTACTTATAGCTAGAGGAGGAGTCACAGCCGTTGTGTTCATGAGTGGAGATACAGACTCTTTCTTACAAGACACTCTAAGTGATATGTGGTGCTCTCATGGCACAATGGTTGTGAGCAACTTAGTTATTACATCAGAATTCCAACTGTGTAAAACGACTCCAGGAAAGGGCCCCTCCCCAGAGGGTATGTGCTAGAGGCCTTGGAGCTCTGCAGCCAACAACCTGGATTTCTTCGATTGGCCATAATACCTTGTGGAGGCTGTAATCTATGCTAGCCATTGGTCAATACGCCAGAGTTGTCAACATTGAAATCCCCCAAAACCCACGGTACAATGAGCAATTTGGGCTTTTGCTTTATGCCAATTGTTCTTCAGTGCATTACAGCATAATTGTTAGCTGTAGCAGAGGACAACGAATCTACGGCATGGTTTACCCTTGCAATCAAGACATCACAGAAAACGGATTCTTGATCCTACCTTGCAAATTAGCTTTCCCTGGCTCACGAAAACATTCCGTTTTGTTGAAGTAAAAAAAGCAAATCCAGTGTGCCGTTTCAAAGCATGACATTGTAATTTATTCCTTTCAAAATCGTACAGGTTGCAACTCGGGGTATAGTAAAAGCCAGTAAGTATGGACTGGAAACTGCACTTAAATTTATAGGTTGTGATTGAGGTTTTAAAAAAAACTATGCATTTTAATTCAGCTATTTGTGAAGTGACACGAAAAAGCAGACATTTTTTACTGGGATGTATATGAACTACAAGAAACGAGTGCTTTAAATTACTGCACAGGAAAGGTTTGTTTCCCCCTGGAGTAGACAGGACTCAAAAACACTTCTTCAATTGGTGCACTAAATAAAATATAAATGATGATTTTCATTTTGTACATAAAGACTTCTTACGACAAGGGACAGATCCTTACTTCAACAGTATTTTATGTCGGACAATCAGGCAGAAATTGTTTTCCCCATCTTATCTAGAATTTGTGTTTCCAAAGCCCAACGACCTTGTGATAAAGATTCATCTCATTTATTAAATAGAGTCTTCATCCCTCCATCTTTTTATCACAGGAAATTCACACGTAGTAGCAGGCTGATTATTGGGACTGTGTTAAATTTAAAAATATGTAGCTGAAATGTTTTAAAAAACCCACAAAATTAAGTATTTTATTCAAACTTAACGTTCTATGATGTATACTTTTGTTACAGCGTGTCTGGCCACAATAGTTTGGCTTTGTGTTGCTCTGTTGTAACACACAAAGACTATATGCAATGTGCTTATCTACTCTTATTAATACCTTTATAACCAGTATCCAACTGCCGCTGTATGAAGTCCTCATAGACCCCTATATCATTGAAGCTTTATTTTCTTGGGGGACATCACTCTTAGGGTAATCTCTTATTGTTAATAGGTTGTAGCTGTAAATATTCTGTGATATTTTAAAAATAAACTATTCATAGGTCACAAGCGTCTCGGTAGTTTCCTGAAATGCTTTGAGCGATGACAAACCAAGTTGGTGCTGAATCCGGAAACCTTGCAGAGATGTAGTCTTTATCATGTGATTAACGACCTGCAAATTTCCAAAGTTAAAACCTGATATAATATTAACTCAAATAATGGATAGAGTCGATATGACCCCTTATCACATAATGCATGAGAAGCGGATACAGTACCAATTCCAGAATGTGTTATGATTACTAGAACAAAGATAGGTTTGTGGATCCTGTTTCTTCCAATGTGGTTAATTTATTACTTTCCTTATGAAGATTTTTAATTTGTTTTGCTTTCCAGCATATATTCCATGTTTATACGTTGGAAGATATTGCCTGTTTGAAATTCTGTTCTTGTCTCGCGTGTTGTTATTCTGTTTTATGTACATAGTGTTCCCACCTTAAATATTTTACCGAAATCATGAACAGAAAAGTTAAGAATTCCACTATTAAGACTTAAAAGTTGTATTTGGTTGATCGTTAAAGTGCACTGTTTAAGTAAATCATCATTGTTTTTTTTTAACTTTTATTTTATTTGTACATTTTCTAAATAGTTCCAATATTTTTGTACACAATTAAAAACTTAACGTATTGGAGTTAGGTGAAATGAACATGGATTCAAATTAAAATTTTTAATAAAAAGATCTCGGTACTCCCTATTTAAAATTGTACTTAGTTCATCTTTATTAATTTACGTCGCTTGTTGGCAAATTTCAGAACTTTTACATATCAGATACATGCTCATTTCACCCACGTTCCAATTGTGAATTTAAATACCTTATCTGTACAGTGTTCTATTGTACAGTATGTTTGTAGTGCTTCAATGTAAGCCAGATATAGGTTATCAAACCAGCAAAATTGAATAAATAAAATATATTGAATTTAAACCGTTATTTGTTGGCAATCGTCTCTCTTCTGATAAATAATACCCAGTCATAATCGGATAAGCAAATGTCCCTTCCGAGTTCAGCGAAAGCAGTATTGACCGGCTACATCATCATACCTGAAAATAAAAAAAATGACACGTTTGTTAAACTCAAATAAAAGTATTAATTCAGGACAACGTAAGCCAGATATAGGTTATGAAACCAGCAAAATTGAATTTAAACCGTTATTTGTTGGCTATTATACCGAAGAGACTGTTTTAATGATTTGTTTGACTGGTTTAGCGCCAGTCCAGTGAATGAAGGAAACTGGCAAGATTGGACAGCCTTATAGCTCTGAGGCAACAAGAAATTTCCTGTTTAAAAGGAGGATTCGGCACCAGATTTGAGGTATTAGGTAGTTTTCAACCGTATGACGAAACCACAAAATCACGATTGCTTTCCTACCTTGGCAAGTTAATCTTTCCACCAAACACACTGTTTAATCCAGAGGGTAGGTTTCGTTTTATCTATTTATGGTTATTTCACTGATTGGGGGACATAACACAACAGGTTTCAGGAAGTAGCTTTGAAGCCAAGTGACAAAGTTAGCAATGACAAGACCGGAATCAGTAAGACAAATTTTGCATTTTTAACATGAGAAGGAATAAATCCGTAGCTCCAAACTTTTCTTTTAAACACCCGGCTGTTTAATCGGCAATGTCAACGAAAGCTTTAAAGGTTCACATATTCCTCAAATTAAACTGTACAATTATAAAATCAGGAGACGTTTATTGCACATATATTTAACAAAAGCCATGATAGCATCCAGCGATTTTAATAAAGACCCCCTCCATTGCTGGTGTGATTAATTGTGAGACAAAGCCATGTTATCACTTTGCTACTTAATTACTTGACCGACAAACAAATCTTTAAGAGATAGTGAAGGGATATGAGTAACCATTGATAGGTACAGTCAAGTAACCATTGATACAGCACAATCCAGTAATCATTGATACGGCACAATCCAGTTACCATTGATACGACACAATCAAGTAACTATTGGTACGACACAATCAAGTAACCATTGGTACGGCACAATCAAGTAACCATTGATACGACACAGTCAAGTAACCATTGATACGGCACAGTCAAGTAACCATTGATACGGCACAATCAAGTAACCATTGATACGACACAGTCAAGTTACCATTCATACAACACAGTCAAGTAACCATTGATACGACAGTCAAGTAACCATTGATACGACACAGTGAAGTAACCATTGATACGGTACAGTCAAGTAACCATTGATACGGCACAATCAAGTGACCATTGATACGACAGTCAAGTAACCATTGATACGGCACAGTCAAGTAACCATTGATACGGCACAGTCAAGTAACCATTGATACGACACAGTCAAGTAACCATTGATACAACACAGTCAAGTAACCATTGATAGGGTACAGTCAAGTAACCATTGATAGGGTACAGTCAAGTAACCATTGATAGGACACAGTCAAGTAACCATTGATACGACACAGTCAAGTAACCATTGATACGACACAGTCAAGTAGCCATTGATACGGTACAGTCAAGTAACCATTGATACGGCACAATCCAGAATTCATTGATACTACACAATCAAGTAACCATTGATACGGCACAGACAAGTAACCATTGATACGGCACAGTCACGTAACCATTGATACGGCACAGTCAAGTAACCATTGATACGGCACAGTCAAATACTTCTGTAATACGTTATATGCTTTTAGTTGGCATGCAACAAACTTCTAAGATCCTATCTATCAGTATTATCGTTATTTTGGGATAACACTTGCTCAGTTTGAACAGAGTCTAGTTCGGAAAATTTTGCAGGCTGAGACCCGTCCGGGAATCAAACCCACAACCCTCAGAGTTAGGCGCCGAATCACCAGCAGTAAATGCCGGCCACAATTTTTCTGAACAAGAATCTGTTCAAACTAAAAAAGTGGTATCCCAAAACAACGAAAATACTGTTAATCTTCACTTTCTAAAAGACATCCTATCTATGACTGTTCAGAAACAAACATGTTCTGATTTTATAGGCGTGTTATTGGACTCCGTTCTCAATTGTTCTAGTACTTTCATCTAGGACGCCAAATGACAATCGACATTATCACATGATTTTTTATTCTCCATCCATTAATTAATATATTCTTCATTGTGTAGATAATTAACAGTTAACAACTTTTGAGGGAATCAGAATACATAATAGGCCTACTCAACTAAATTATCCTATTTAAAGACCTGAAATTCGAGATGTTCTTTAAGCATATGGATAGTTTGTCTACGCCGGTAAATAGGTTTCTGTTCAACAAAATATACGTTTTTTGCATGCATCTATTGCCTCCAAGAGATTTGATGTTACCAGGGCAATGAGAATGTTGCGAAAACCTTGTAATTGCTTTTGAAATTACAGTTTTTATCTACGGACTAGAAGTCGAAGTCGAACGTTAACATAGGGGACATAAAATTTAACCAGAAATTTACAGAGCGTAAATGATACACTAACTGGTGAACCATTAACTGCCACGTATGGAGGTGTTTGAAATCCACAATTGAATCCCGCGGGCTAGTCCTGATATTGTTCATCCCATCGAGCCTTATCAAACAAAACCACGGCTTACTGACAGGAAGAGTAAATGTAGAATATCAGCCAAGCATAAAAGCAAACTGAAGGTATAGTGCTTGGAGAGGAGAACGTTATCGGTTGATCTGGCGGACCTAGCCTGGAGGTATACGGTCAGAAAACTGATGTATTACTGTAGCAATCCTTTCAAACGGCTTCCAGCGCATCCTATATACTTATTAAGACGAGAGCTTCGACTATTCATGAGTAGTAATTGAAGCAGAGGCCGCGTATATAGACTCCTCTGGTTTTGGGTGCTGATTGACAGTTACTTTATGACATGTCTTCTGTCCGATACAAAAACCGGGATCTCTGGTCGGCTTATTATTCTTCCAACATCAAATCAGATATGTCAAGAGCCGACAGATTCATTGGACCCTTCAAGGAACTCAAACTCCGAGACAAAATTACTAACAATTCCGAGACACTTGACATGGATTGAAGATTCAAAATTCCGAGATATTCGGTATTGAGAACCACTTATAAAACGGACCCCATTATATTGCGTTGGCGTCTTATATACGGTCTTACTGCAGTTTGAATAAAACTTTATTTCACCAGAATAACAATCTTATCGGAAGCATTATTGGGTTATATAAATGCTTTGTGTTTTTCACCACATTCAACTGTAATCGTGGCAGCTACGAAGTCATTCCTATAGCCTACTTTCCGATAAAAAGTCACCGTTGACTTGCGCAATCAACGTGAAAACGGATAAGGTGTTAATTCCATACAGCAATTGACAAATGGAATATTGTAGCTTCAAGACATTTAAGACCGCTGGGTTGCCAATTGCGCGAATCTATTCACGCGAGGTTAAATTGCTTTCATAAATGTTATATTCGCCTAGTAACCTCGTTTGGTAATTAAACATCACTTACGAAACCCAGACTAATTAAATATAGTACTTACAGGACACGTTTTTAGAGGGAATTATTAGTTCGATAGTTTGAATCATGCAAGTTTGTTAATTATTGACACACGACATTTTTCATCAAAATTGGCCAATAGACTAATTCTAAACAGTTCCCTCACGTTGTGATATGACTGACTGGTATTTGACGCCATATTCAGCGATATGTCCCGTTAAAGTTTAGTCGGGAAATTTTAAAGACTACAAATCACACAAGCGAGTGGATTGCCTTTTTGGATAGTCAAGAGCCATTCTTGGCCTATTTCATTCGAATGGCGGAGATGAATCCACCAAAATGTCGACTCGAGACATCACGCACCACATCCAGTCAGAATATACGAACACTTGATCAATCTGTCGAAGTGCATCCCTTTATATTAGACCAATTGGATAAATCTCGCGAGATTTGGCTCCGTGAACTGGTTGTATCAC
>JARFOD010012248.1:0-11339 GCA_031763545.1 Mopalia muscosa
CAAATGTCTTAATTTTCATTAAAAAATGGTACGGTGAAATAATAGTGTACACTTACTCTGAGCAACTTCAAGTCGAGCGGGACTCCCGTAAACCCGCACCTGCGCAATGGTGTTATACGCTGAACATCTGTAAACTTCGTTCCCAGCCAGATCGTCCGATTTGTCAACATTTAGGAAATGTAAAGAGCCTAGAGAACACAAAAGAAAACCATACCATTTAAGAATTTGTTTTTTTAATATAGAAAAAACAAAGTGGAACGTTGGAATAAAATAAACCAATCCAACGCTACATACTTCTCCCTCCAAGTGTGTAAATTTTACAATATGATCAGAAGCACATGCATCCATGGATGACGTGTCGAATAGTTTTTCCCGTAAGTAAAATAAATAACGGATAAAATCTTTTTTTGGTATTTTGGATATGTGAAACTCTTTTGTCCATATGCGAAATTAATTTCCACATGTGTGACTTTAACTTGTACAGGAAATATCGTAGCAATTGGTATATAGTAAACTATCCATAACCTGTTTTAACATTTGTGTCTGATAAAAAGGTATAGTAGATAGATAACGGATACATTGACAGATCACCGGAATACGCCCAAAACGAAATGTGTCTAAAACAGTAGATGAAGACCGCAGCAGATGCGTTTTTCCTGAGCTGCCGACGGAATATGAAAATAGTTGGATTTTCTTATTCTGACCATACTGCAGCAGAAACTGTAGAGCAGACCCAAAACTTTGATTGTGAGTAATTCTGTATAATAGTGGTTAAGATACTGTTGTCAACATAGATAACCCTAGGTTTGTTGGCTCCCTGGAATTCTCTTTTCAAATAACAATTTACATAATAGACTATCAAAATGATGAATTCAATGACCTTAAACATACTGACTGGAATGACATCATCAACAGTGAAACTGAAAGTAACGCTTATATTGCCATGAACAGCTTTAATTCCTCTTGATATATAACGACTGTTTTCCTTTATTTAGCTAAAAAACAAAAAAACACAAAATTCTTAGACCCTTGGTTACTTGTGGACTTCTTACTTCCATACACGAAAAAAAAACTTTACAGAAACAAATTACAATGAACAACAGGACAGAACATACAGAAAACAAACTGACAAAAACCTCTGTACAGCTAAAAACGACTATTTCGAAAAAGAATTTAATAAATACAACTCACCACTCTGATCAAGGACGATCTTCGCTGATGTTGTAATTGCATCGTTTTCTTGTCGAAACCATTCAATGAAGGGTGTAGGTGTGCTTCTGGGCTGACTACGACATGGCAAGATGGCGTGATCTCCTTCGTTGACTTGAACAGCGACTGTCGGTAGAGATTGGTAACCTTCCAATTCTGGAATATAAAGTAATGTTTTATTAGAATGATTATGTTTGATTGGGACTTTAAAGCATTACTTAAGCTGGTAGGTTTCGTTTGGTTTCGTTGGCGCATGCAGCTTGGTGGGGCTATTCGCGGCCTAACTTTACGTTATTAAGAAGACATGATCTTACATCACGAAATTATCGTTTTTTTCGGTCTGTAAAATATATTTTGCAGTTGAAGCATGAATTTTGCTTCTGTTCTTATATGCATTTAACAGATTTCCCAGTGTTAACTGAACCACGCCCTCCTCACAGTGCTCGTCGATCTTAATTAAGTATTCGAACGAGGTCACTGGAAATGTCGTCGAACATTCATTTTATTTCACTTAATCTCACAAGTCTTTATAAAGTGTTTGTAATAATCAGGTGCATGTGGGGCAAGAACTACCGACATATGTAAATGTAATTAATTCTATCACATGTGGAGCTCAATGGACAAGCCGTTGATGTTTGCCAGTGTCCATTTTACCTTTACCTGTGCGAACTGTCTATTACACTCCACATCCAGCAAGTGTCTCTGTATACAGAACCACTGAACCACTGAACAGGATATGCTATGCATCTAGGGCATTTCAGATTGCAGTTGTTTAGACGGAAGGGCCTATCTAAAGCCGCGGTCCTGAAATTAACTCTGTCTGAGGGTTAAGATTAGAAAGGTTCAATGGGGGGTTTCAACTGGATGTTTAAAAGTCGAGAACGAGCTGTGTATTGCCCATGTGTGTTTGATTGGGACTCAACGCCCTACTTTAGATTATTTATAAGTACCAGCCCAATAGGTGAAGGAAACTACCCTGACGCCACTGGTAATAAACAAAGACAAGACAGAAGAAATGCTGAACATGCACAGGACATTGTATAAAACATACTTTTCTAAGAATGTATAGGCCTGAGCTCACTTGCACAAAGCCTCCCTAAACCTTAATTTCTCCCTTTGGCCTAAACTAAGGAGATGTGCCTCTTTCACAAGGCCCCCCTTAGCCAAGGGGGATAATTTTTTCTCTTAAGTAACACCTTAAATGTCAAGTGCTTTAAGTGATGGAGATCCCTATTGTCCCGGTGCTTTTAGAGCTAAAGGGCAACATGAAGCTGGTATTTTTGTGGAGTACTCGTGTACACTCTTAGAAAGTGCAGAACCCTTGTTTGGTTCTGTATGGAAAACTCACAGTTACTGCTCCAAATATTTATCCGTTTTTTATATCAAAGAACTGTTCTGTAGTAATGGTTCCATTTATTGCCATCCTCCGTTTTAAAGAACCCTCGAAGAATTATTATGTCTAAGAGCTTATAAGCAGGACACCAAGTAAAGTCAAGTAGGGCATGTAACATACATATTGTTTCCTTAAAAAGCTATGGTTGAAGTCTAAATAGACTGAAGACGACCGTATGTGACAATAGCCTTATTGGCAGCAATCCCCACAGGCTTATTTTCACTCCGAAGTCACCCATCACGTTCACAAAATATAATACGGAATTCATTGTGAATATATTTAATACTATACAAACATACCAGCTTTTCTTATTTCGACCGTGGTTGACATAGCTGTCCCGTAAACATTTATGGCGAAACACTGATAGAGGCCGATGTTCCTGTAAGTGGGAACCTTTAATTCCAGACGCCCTCCTGTCACAATCACATTGTCATCAGTGTTGGTCGTAATAATCTTACCATCTTTGCGCCATTCATAGCTGTAAATTGATACAAAAGAATACAAAATTGTGTTGTGGCTAGAATACATTTCAGTTGTAGCGTATGGTGGATTGACAAGATAGCAGTTCCCCTGATACCCGGGGCTTGTCTTACGAAGCATGCCTAACTAACATTGGACGTAATTACAAATATGTCCCAATGCTTGCAGAACTGAACGTTATGGTAACAACGTCCAGCGTAGGCTTTGCATGTATCATAAAACTAATCCAGGCCTACGTGTATTTCCCGGGGCGGTACGTAGGAGAAATTGCCTAATCAAACGGGACAGCGATGCTGCTTATCTACTCTATGCTGTACCTTTACTGTTTAATTATTCCGAGGTAAAGATAAATAAATTATAAAACTTAGACCATATTATTAACTTGTAAATCAAGCTATGTCAACTCGTTAAATATGGCAGTGTCGTCTGCTCTCCGAGAAGGTCGTGGTCTATTCATGGCAGCCCCATCGAGAGCGTCATTGATTGGGTAAAATCAGAGCACCGCTGCCGACGGGAAATAGTCTCAGTACTAAAACAAATTTCTCAAGAAGTGTCATTTGATAAAATTAGCTAAATTAAATACTTCACTTTTTAAAGAGAAAAGAGGGTAGAGGTAAAATCATACCTTTTTAAAGCCTTTCACTAACAAGCGATCCTCCGTCAACAAATATTTTCAAGAGACATTTCGTCGCGACTGGTTTTGTCGTACACGGAACGATTCTTAAGCGCCGATACTTCCAAAACCATGTCTTTTACATATACATTATAGCTGTAATTTGGGAGATTATAAAGCACAGACGACTGACATGTCCTTCAACATTTTCTCACTTTAAAACTTGTGATTGTATTTCGGTTACTGATGGTATGTATAGCGAACAATCTAGTTAAAATCATATCTCAAAAACGCTCTTCGTGTTTTGTATTTCGCCGCCATATTGAGATCTAACGCAATCATTATACTTATGCCGTTCAATAAGATCAAGCTGATTGGAGTTCACGAAAAGTCACAGTTTCAGTTGTCCAATAAAAACACAGATTATACGGAGCCATGGTGAACACCAAATTCAGCTAAAATAATCGATATTGTCAGTGGAGTGATAGCGTTAGATCCAAAAATGGCGGCAAACAAAAAAACTGGGAGCGTTTTTGATATCAGATTTTAGTTAGATTGGCACAGCGCAAGGCTGCGATTTTCTGTCGCATGTTTGCGGAACACGAGGCGATTAGTCACCCACATATGGAGGGACAGGCATTGCGAGTCAGTGTGGGGTACATTCAGTTTGTTATGATGATCAGATCTTGTGGACCAGTGTGGGGGTACATTAAGGCCTAAGGAGGGACAGGCATTGTTAGTCAGTGTGGGGTACATTCAGTTTGTTATAATGATCAGATCTTGTGGACCAGTGTGGGGTACATTAAGGGCCTGAAGAGGGACAGGCAGTGTGAGCCATTGTTCGGTACATTCCGGTTGTAATGATGATCAGATCCTGTGGACCAGTGTGGGGTACATTAAGGGCCTGAGGAGGGACAGGCAGTGTGAGCCATTGTTCGGTACATTCTGGGCATGATGAGGATCAGATCTTGTGGACCAGTGTGGGGTACATTAAGGGCCTGAGGAGGGACAGGCCGTGTGAGCCATTGTGCGGTACATTCAGGGTCTGATGAGGATCAGATCGTGTGGACCAGTGTGGGGAACATTAAGGGCCTGAGGAGAGACAGGCAGTGTGAGTCAGTGTGCGGTTCATTCAGGGTCCGATGAGGATCAGATCCTGTGGACCAGTGTTGGGTATATTAAGCACCTGGGGAGGGACAGGCAATGTGAGTCAGTGTGCGGTACATTCAGGGTCTGATGAGGATCAGATCCTGTGGACCAGTGTGGAGTACATTAAGGGCCTGAGGAGAGACAGGCAGTGTGAGTCAGTGTGCAGTACATTCAGGTCCTGAAAAGGATCCGATCTTGTGGACCAGTGTTGGTTAGATTAAGGACCTGATTATCAGATCTTGTGGACCAGTGTGCGGTACAATAAGGACCTGAGGAGGGACCAGGCAGTGTGAGTCAGTGTGTGGTAAATTCAGTGCCTGATGAGGACCAGATCTTTTGGAACAGAGTTGGGTACATCCAGGGCCAGAGAAGTGTCAAGTATTGTGAAGCAGTGTGGGGTCCATTCAGGGCCTGATAAGCATCCGATCTTGTGGGCCAGTGTGGGCTACATTAAAGACATGAGGAGGGACAGACAGTGTGAGTCAGTCTGCGGTACATTCATGGCCTGATGAGGATCAGATCTAGTGGACTGGTGGTGGGTTTATTCTGGGCCTGAGGGGTGTCAAGCATTGTAAAGCAGTGTGGGATACACTCAGGGCCTGATGAGAGTCAGGCAGTGTGATAGCATCAGATCTTGTGGACCAGTGTGGGGTACAGGCAGTGTGAGTCAGTATGGGGTACATTCAGGTCATGATGAGGATCAGATCTTGTGGACCAGTGTTGGGAACATTAAGGGTTTGATGAGGGTATGACAGTATGAGACAGTGTCAGGTACATTCAGGGCTTGAGAAGGGTCAGATCTTGTGCAATACTGTGGGTCCTGATAAGGATGAAATCTTCTGGAACAGTGTGGCGTACATTTAAGGCATTGTGGTTAGAAACTGAGTCTGTCTATGGTATAATCATAGGGATTAATGTGATGTAAATTTAGTGCCTAAGGACGTTCAGGATCTCTTACTTACTCTGTGTTACATTCAGGACCTGTGAAGATTCCGATCATAATGACTAGTGCAAGGTGGCCTGGGGATTGTTGCAACTTTACGCCAGTGTGTGGTACACTTAACAACTGAACGCCAGTGTGCGATGTATTCAGCTCCTGTGGAGGGACAGTTAGTGTGCTGAGCAAGGTCATACATTGTGGGAAAGAGTGCGGTAAATTCATGGCTTGAGGGTCCTTAGAACCTTACGCCAGTATGTGGTACACTCAGCGCCGGTCTAAACAAGTACACTTGTGTCAGGTGTATTCAGCTCCTGTGGAGGAGGAACTGTGGGTCAGTGTTGCTGTACACCACGGGTCTTATGTACGCCACTGCACACTTTAATCTGGACCTGATAAGTTTCAGAACAAGAACGTCAGTGTGCGGTCTTTTCAGAACCATAGGAAAGCCAGAACCTGTAAGCCAGTATGACAGGGCTTCGGTGGCGGAGTTCCTAGAATGTATGCTCTAGTGAGTGTATGCTTCTTCTCCACGTATCCCCCTCGCCTCTGGGGTCGTGGGTTCGATTCCCGTGAACCATATGTGGGTTGGTATGCCAGCAACCAGCGGAAGATCGTGGTTTTTCTGGGTCAATATACTATTAATTTTCTTCCCACAATAATGCTGTCAAATGATCTGTAATTGGGATTTAATCCTGTTGATCTAACATCGGATGAATGGTGAATAAAGTATATCAGGCTTGCTATGTGATCATCATCCACCAAGCGCCGGAGCGCTTTGACTCAAATAAAACTTTATATAACTGTAGCTTACTTTGGTTGGGGAACTCCATCCGCTGTACAATCTAATACTTTATTATCATTACTGGCCCGGAAATAAATAATATTTGCAAACCCACTGTTAATTGAGGGTGGCTTCGCCGCTGAAATACAAAAGAAAAAATATATGTAAAGTTTTGTGAGTACAAGATATCTTTCTGATCGTAAATCTTAATTTTCAACATCAATAGAAATGAGTAGCCTCAAAGAAGTTGTGACATTTCTCTGGATGTATTTTTCTCTCCGTGAAGGCAGGAGATACCAAGTGTATGCAGATACTATGGTGTTCGCAAAGGTGTAATCTACTCGACTTGATTAAACAGGGCAAATTAACCTTGCACAGTTACCACCGATGCACCAATCATATTTGTTTCATTCCTGTATTATCGCTGTGTTTAAAAGATACACCTGCCACGTAGGATATGTTGTCAATTAAAGAGTTCAGTTTGCAGATGAGGCTAGAGCGGTGCCTTTCAATTTACGAATGCTAATTGCCGAGCGATTTCAAATGAAAGGAAAAAAACCCAAAGGTATTGTTTTGCAAAATGGCAATGGATTTAAAGAAGAATAGGCCAAATATATCAGTCGATTTACTGAAGTACTATACATTATGCTAGTGTCTGTTCTTCTTACCATTTATTCAAACGTCCCGTAGATATTTTCTTTTCACACATAGATGCATTTGAAATGTTATATGTCTTTCATGGTAGAGTATCAAATATGTTTTTAAGCAGGAGGTTAAATATAAACTTACCCTGAGCGTTACATGCTTCTATGAAACAGGCCAATACTAAAACAACCCTCAAAATCATTGTGATTATTGGGTTGTCTCCCCTGCGAATGGAACTCTTCAGCTTTTGGAACGTTCAAATCTTCACGCAAAAATCTGAAAATATACAACACAAAAATTGGAACCACATATCAGATAATATTCAGAGAAACGCAATAATACTGCCGGAATCGTTGAGGAAAATGGGAGAAAAAACAACAATACGTTGAAATACGAGTTACTGTGTAATTGTTTGGTTGGTCTTGAATTATTAATTTGTTTAAATTCTATATCTTAAGGATATTTTATAGATTGATTTAATGCAGTGACAAGTGTACACCTTGATAAAGTCAAGTTTCTCATCATGGACGTGGTGATTCCTGGTCTCACTACATATCTGGTTCATAGCCTCTGATGAAAGAACGTCAGTTATCGAGGATTGTCGAAACAGGATATATTTATATAGTCTGTAAGGGCCCAAAATGACAATATCTATATTGAACCTATTCACAGTGACCCTGCTATTACAGTCCTCGAAAAAAACATCGATTTCTATCAGTGGCTTCAATGAATGCGTGTGTATACAACGATAGCCACTGATTTACGACTGTGGAGCATTAACCGGTATTTCACGTTTTCCAGAAATGGGATATACTGTCAGCAATCGTTATGAAATATAAAGGTGATAGGTAGAGGGATGGGGTCGTACCGCAAAGGAAGCATTGAGTTTTCTTTGTTTCAAAATCCGAAATAGGTTATGTGCTTAATTGTATGTTAAATATCTTTTTTACAACTTTTTTCAGCGAATTCGTCTAAATTGCAACAAATATAAAAGTGACATTTAAATAAATATTTACCTATATATAAATAGTAATTGTGCGGTATATTTCCTTTCACCCAAAAGAAAATAAAAATGAGGCAACAGAAAAGCTATTTTCATGTAGGTCATAAGGACAGTTTTGTCTCAATGCCAAATGAAGATTTAAATGAAAAATATAAATCGTTAACCGTTATCTCGTCTTTATCCGTTGAACTAGCGAATATACCATTTTACGCCCTTTGAGAATTCAACAAATCAGTTTTATAATTTAGTCAAAACGCTATAGCACCCTCATATTTCTCAGTTTTGAATCTAGTCATTTTACATTTAGGCACTAATAATGTAAGCAAGTAATTGCTAAAGGAAACTGTTGTTCTACTGATAAATTTAGTATAATATACAAGTCGTATAATTCTGATGACTACCAATGATAAGCAGGTCCACAGCAAATGTTTTCAGCAAACTATAAATGTATCGATTCCTATAAGCACTTCATACAACAGGCAAAAGTAATGCTCGTTATATTCACACTATAATCTACAATGGCATAGTTAAGAATCTGTGAGATGGGGAGTAAAACATGAGGGCTTTAAGGAGTTAAGCGCACGATTTGCTTTTCTCATACTTTCTCGCGATAATTGTCATGTACAGGCAGTCAGTCAACGTGTTATCTTTAACATCACGTGATGGTTTGCCTAGAATAATTGATAATAAAGCCAGTAGTGCATCTTTAAGGCTTTAAGGCTGCTACACTTTAGTCTCATTTTGGACAAGATTACTTGTAAGTCACGCTAACTATAAAGATAGTAACGAGGGACACAAGCATATTCTTGAGTCCGTAGCTGTCTTAGTACATTAACGGCGAGGGCAGTTTCAAGTTCATTCCACAGGGACACAGTAGAAGTCACGGATAATTTTCCGTAACCATGCTGTATTACAGAAAAGGGGAGTACAAGTTTTTTGCCTTCCCTAAGGCTTAATTTGTATTTCCATCGACATATCATGGCACTAATCTAGTTAAGTAGATATGAACTGATTTATTAATCATTTTATAATATAAACGCAATTTTTGACACTATCGTGTCTTAACCAGTCGGACGAAACCATTTTTTTTTATCGAGTAAAGCGTTGTTACTCCAACGTGGACACCCATATATGGTTCTAAGAGTATCAAATACGGAGATTTTAATTTATGACGTCACGACAATAGAGTGAACTTTGCAACTTTTTGGCACTGGCGGGCATCCTTCGTATACTCTAAAATTTCGGGTTGTTGATTATCAGGAAAATTAAGCATTAAAATTGTATATTTTTCGAAAAATAATATTTTTAACTATAGGAAAAGTAAACCTCTATAATTGTATTAACGTATTCCTGTTAATTTACAATATTCCCTATATCACAAATCTTAAAAATCGCAGATTGACCCTTCTTTGCCGTAAATTGATAAAGTTGTATTGTAAAGGGGACGTAATGTCAAAAGTGGATTACCCCGTATTGTAGCTTTTCAAAAGCTATTGCCTTCAATTCAATACAACTGTCCCTAAATAAAGCGCCCATATAAAACAATCGGAAGAATAAACACCTTATACATAATTTCAAAAGATATTTAAAACTGCGTAAGCACTTAATCACTGGGATTTATGAGATTGAATATATAATCAATATGTCAGTCGCATTTACACGAGGATTGTAAAAATATAACTAAATGTTGATGACAGGACACGCTGCGTATTCTGGTATTATTGGGATACACTGTAGGGACGTTATCCGCACTAGTGCTACGAGAAGACAAGATAGTTTTAGTCTTGATTGGGCTGAATTGTATCAATTAAATTTGCTATCAATCTGAGGTTTTTCCGAGGTCAGAGTTTAGCACATTGACTCCGGTTTCATGATTTTTAGCGGATATGTAGAACCCTGTATCTCCTGCAAAAAGTATAACATAAAACTGTACATCACGGACGACATCATGATATAAATTTAAAAAAATATTGACTTAAGTACCGATCCCTGAGGAACCCCGGCAGTTACATCACGATAACCAGACAAATTCCCATTTGTTGCCACTGCTTGCTGTTGGAAATTTAGGTTGCTTTAAACTCAATATAGTAACTGACCATGACTTTGTTGAAATTGTGCTTTTAGGGCCGCTTCCCGTGATGGATTTCGCGGCCCCGTGACTGCCAATTGAGTTTAATTTATATAGCAGTCCCCTGCGCAAAACTTTGTCAAAAACATTTTGGTTTTCTTGACGGCTATGTGTACTTAGAATGGTGACGAGAATCTAGATTAATATTTACTATAAAATGCCCAAAGGGACAATTAAATAAAAATAAACATAAAATTCACTTATAAATTCACAGAAAATGGCATGTATATATTTTGTAAATGGATTCGATCTTTTAAAAGTATTAATAATATGCTATTTTTAAGACATTTAATTTATTTATTGTAATTATATATAATTAAATCTTGCTTCAATTTTTCGTTTTTTTTTTTAAATTTGTTTGGGTATGGCTATGTAAATTAAATTAAAAACAAATTTTGGGGAATGTATTATGTAATTGCCGTGTGGCGAATCATATACTGCACTGACAGTATGATTTACTCCTCATAAAACACTCATGTATCTTAGGTAAATTGGGTGTCATACCACGCGTTATACAGATAGGATGACCGGTATAGGTCCACTATCTTCAATCGAGAGTGTATACCCTCCGAGTCAATTGACAGGTCGACAGAAGGTCTACGGTCGTTAAACAATAAAAACGAGATTGGGCGGAAGTCCTAGTAATTTGATTCTGCTGGTTAATAGACTCCTGACTAAACTCTTAGAAATAATGGTTCTTTGAGGGTTCCTTGATAGTAAAGAGGATGGTTCTAAATGGAACCAGTATGGTTCTAAATGGAACAATGAGGGCAAAAACGGTTCTTTGCTATAATACGGTTGGGAAAAATTCATGGAACAGTTATTGTGAAGGTTCCACACAGAATCATAAAGGGAACCATAAAAAAGAAATGATTTCTCCCTACAGCAAGGGACAGTATCCAACCTTTATTTGTGCTCTTTTCGTCTTGTGAAAACTTTCAAGACGAATGCAAAGATATTGGAATATATTCCACATACTGTGCAAATTTAGCCTCATC
>JARFOD010012259.1:0-11339 GCA_031763545.1 Mopalia muscosa
GCAGATTTGTTTGTGATGTTCTGTATTTGTGCCCGTCGTCATATAAGTGAAATACCCTTGAGTACGATGTTAAACACGAATCAAACAAACAAACAACAAACTTTAGACTTCAGGAAGACCTGCCCAGCCGGTTTACTCTCGACTATTTTGTACACATAATGCCTGTGAAATACACCTACAGGCTATAGAAAATGCTCAGGTATCTGAGGCTCACATAACTTTCTGGAGGAATCACAGAGGCGGTTTATGGAATGTTTCCTCTCCATTTTCCACCATATTTACAAGAAGTGGAAAATCTGTCCTATAAATGAAAGATTCTTGAGTACAACCTCAAACCTTCAACCATGGCTGTCACATAGTCGTATTACATTAAACACACAATCATGGCTCTTCTCCTATAGTTCTAACATCCTGTCCCCAGCCTAGGACCTTAAATTGTTCATCACTGATACACAGAATATAATACGGAATCAAGTTAGTTTTTGTCACTTTTACTGTAATGTGTATCTGTTTAAATAGTGTTGTTCTTACACCATTATGTATATGTTATGAAAGCTACAAAATGACCTATTACAAATGTATATCAAATTGTCAAAAGTTTTGTTTTATTTATTTATCATGAGCCGGTGGTTGGCGGGAGCTTCATGTTGCCCTGGTGCTCTCAAAGCTAAAGGGGAACAGGAAGCCGATCTGTTTGTGGTGTCTATATTGCGTCCTGTTGTTGTCATTCTGTATTTGTTCTGTCTTTGTTTGTTGCCAGTGGTGTCCTTCACCCATTGGGCTGGCATGTCATCATATAAGTGAAATAGCCTTGAGTACGACGTTTAACACCAATCAAACAAACAATATTTATCATGATACATGTATAATAATGTTTGAAGCAAACTGCCATTGGCATGTCAGCCAGAGAATGCTCCTTATACTCCTGTGATATTAGGAAGATCCCACACAACTTGATTCTGGGATGAAAGTTCTCACTCCGCCATCCGAAAGTGGAATGATTTTTCCATCTTGAGAATGGTTATTTTCATTCCAGCATCAAGTGGTGTACGATTATTTTTCCCATATAATATATCTATACCAGATTTTCTGAAATGAAGTTTTTCGAGATGTGTAACTTTCCAGGTTGACAGAGTATTATATGGGAAAAACTACAACGTAAGAAAATGTCCACAAAACAAATATAATTTATATAATAATTATATTCAACTTTATTTGGTAACAAAAATAGCAATGAAACAGCCCAACAAAATATTGCATTTGTTGTTATAATTAAATACATTCAAATTTCTATATTGCAGAGACAGTTGATCAACTCGGCTCAAACAAACAATGACAGTGATTAACACCAAAACCTTAGGAAATTCACAAATTTGTTTCTCAAATTTTCATGATCAAGATGTTTTACTGATTTTTTTTTTTTTTTTTTTTTGCATGACCAATACTCAGACCTGCTTATTCAGTGTAGTTTGGAGTATTTTGTACACAGAAGTTATGTTGGATACACCAAAAGGCCATCAAAAAACTCACAGAATTATGTCCTATGCTGTAGCACAAAAATACACTCAATGGTAAGAAAATACTCTGTAAGAACAAATCTTGTACACATAAATATCTTCTAGGGTAGGTCTGTCAATACCACAAATTGGGAGGCTGTGCTACAAATCACACCATTAGATATGACTGAATGAGCTCATTGGGATTATTTCTAAGTTGTCAGAACTCCATGTTAATGCTGTAATGCATCCTGAGCTCCGTACAGTTAATAGACCATTAGCTTATACAAATATAATCTGTTTTTGTAATCCAGGCTTCAAAATAACAAATGAGAGAAAATGATAAAACAGGAATTAATCAATAAATTATTGTTGGGGTTCATGCAGCTAGTGTTACAAACTTATTATACATGAATCAATATGAAGCAGCCACATAGCTATAGGTTTGTTCCTTAACTTGGTGTTTACAAACTTATTTAACAGCTACAAGTATCAATAAAAAGCCGCCTCCAGTCATCTTTAGCCTTTGGGTGGAGGAAATCATGATAAAATAACCCTTATAAATCCTGTAACAAACTACATGGAGGGAAGGACAACTGTTGGGTTAACAAAAGTCATTAGCCCAGTTGTAGAATAACAGCCACATGGCAAGTTAGGTGCACGATTGGATTGGCTTTTCTTGCGGTTCTCATCATGCACAGGCAGTCCGCAAACCTGTTATCTTTAATGTCCAGTGATGTTTTGCCTGGAATAAATGATAATAAAGCCAATAGTACACATGGCACAGGGAAGCAGACGAATTTCGCTGCTATCAAATTTAAGAAGTGACATATCTAAATCTTATACCCACAAAAGCAGTTGTTTGTAACAAGATTTAATGAACTGTTCCTTAATAGTTTTACTGATATTCAGTAGACATGTTTGTCCTACCTTGAATCCCAGTTGAGCTAAACAATGTTTATTTTCTTCCTTAACAATAAAAGCTTATTACGTAATTCCTACGTACATGTTCCTATTCTCCATGTATTAACTCAACTCTTCAAAATGACCTTTTCGCAACTTCTTGAAGGATAGGTGTGTTTTTAAGTTTATTAAAAATATATAAAATTCTGACTTTTTTTTCTCCTCAAGTCATATCGAATCAGTGAACAAACCACCCTTGCCATTAAACAAAGACAAAACAGAACGTTTGAAATAAACTACAAATACATGTAATTGACACCAGATTGGCTTCAAATAAACTACAAATACATGTAATTGACACCAGATTGGCTTCGTGGTTTGGTTTGTATGATTGGGGTTTAACACTGTTCTTAGGATTATTTCGCTAAAAAGAAAGCAAGCCAGGCCAATGTGTGAAGAAAACAACCCTCGATGCAACTGGCAATGAACAAAAACAGGACAGGACAATCACAGAACACCATATAAAGACCTCGGCTTTATATTTCCTGAAAGCGCCATGGCAGCATGAAGTGCCCTCTAACCACCGGCCGCCATCTACCCAACCCTTAGTTTATAGAGCAGAGGGCGATAGGAAGACCTCTTCTGATCACCTGCCAGGAAAACTGAAGCAGTCTCACTTGTTCTAATACATAAGTTTGTTTTGTTCGACTGGGTTTTATGCCCTATAAATTTATAAAGCTAATGTAAATTCTATGATGGTGTGTCAGCCCTTTGGGTGGAGGAAATCACTCCCAGCCATCCCAGCCACATATGCCAATGACAACAAACAGATTGGCTTAATGTCGCCTCTTAGCTCTAAAAGCACTGGGTTAAGGAGAAACCCCCTCAAACCGTCTCACTTCTTCTAATACATAAGTTCGACTGGGTTTTATGCCCTATAAATTTACAAAGGTTATGTCACTTCTATGCTATATTCCACATAAGCATCACTGACAAATTTCGATATATAAGTACATCTGACACAAAATGTACACATATGTATAGATATCTAAGTGTCTCCCTTATAGCAGAGATATAGCCTTATTCAATCATGAACTGATCCTTAGGTTATGGCAAATCATTAATATTATGACACTGTATTATAACAATTGACAGCAAAACTAAAATGGAAAATTAATATTGCTTAAATTATCTGTTGATACCACCCTTAGTCAGGGACAGTAGAACTGCTCTGTAGATATGAAGTTTAGTCACAGACAATTCAACTGCTCTGTGGATACTATCCTCAGCTAGAGACAGTACAACTTCTCTGTGAATACCATCCTTAGTCAGAGACAGTTCAACTGCTCTGTAGTTCTCAAGCTTAGTTATGGAGAGTTGAACTGCTCTGTAGTTATCAACCTTAGCTAGAGACAGTTGAACTGCTCTGGAGATATCAACCTTAGTCAGAGACAGTTTAACTGCTCTGTAGTTATCAACCTTAGCTAGAGACAGTTGAACTGCTCTGTAGTTATCAACCTTAGCTAGAGACAGTACAACTGCTCTGTAGATATCAACCTTAGTCAGAGACTGTTCAACTGCTCTGTGGATATCAACGCTAGTCAGAGACAGTACAACTGCTCTGTGGATATCAACCTTTTATAACCAGACAGTACAACTGCTCTGTAGATATCAACCTTAGTCAGAGACAGTTCAACTGCTTTGTAGATGTCAACCTTAGTCAGAGACAGTTCAACTGCTCTGTAGATGTCAACCTTAGTCAGAGACAGTTCAGCTGCTCTGTAGATATCAACTGTAGCCAGAGGCCCGTTACCCCCTAGAGTTCCCCAGCATGGAGACAAACGGCACGTTTTTAAACTTTACCATTGTGACTAGATTTTTTAAAAACAAACGAAGACAAGAGTATAAAAAACATTTATAACACATAAAAAATATCAACAACCACTTCAGACCGAGACTCAACAAGACACAAATTATATTAAAAAGATAATAAACATGTGATCTCAAACCGTCAATTCTATTTTGATCACAGTTCCGCAGGACATACTGTACCAAACACGTTTGAAAATCAGACTAATTACTTTTTGAAAGTATTTAAATATTTGGAATTGTAGCATTTGTAAAATTAAAGCAGTTTGTTTTCAAGACAAATTTTTTTTCGATTTTGATCAACAGTTTCACCAAATTGGATCAAATAAACAACTGTCCATGGTATGGTGACAGAGACAGTATCACAATCCTTTAATTATTACCATAAAATATATTTCTTGAAATTAATCCCACTAGCACATGGATGTCGATTTATTAGAACCAGTGAATCAACTCCTGTTCAAGATGAACTCCTAGATTGTTTGTTTGATTGGGGTTTAACGTCATACTCAAGGGTATTTCACTTATATGATGACCTGCCAGCCCCATGGGTGAAGGAAACCACCTCGACACCACTAGCAACAAACAAAGACAGGACGGGACAAATAAAGGACGCAATACACAACAGATCGACTTCCTGTTCCCCTTTAGCTCTGAGAGCACCATGGCAACATGAAGCTCCCACCAAACTAGAGACAAGTTTCTAAATCTCGAGTAGATCATATGATTAATAACATGTAAGTCACCGGATTCCTAATTTCCTAACCGAACATATTCCTCTTTCCATCAAACGACTTGACTAAAACTTGTAAAAAACAATGGCACAATAAACAAATAAACATTAAATAATGCGATACAAATATAAAGAGTCGTATACATGATTCATTGAACCAGCAGACAAGAGATTTATATACATATGTCACAACCTATAACAACATCATTGAAACATAGAGGACTTGGATTCCACAAATAAAGCATCTTACAAAACAAAATAACTGTCATGGTTAAACCATAAAAACTCTCTGACTGGGATAAGTCAAACAAGTACAAGTCTATCCCACATCAGGCACCTTCCAAAGGTAAATAATTGTCTTACAAATACATGGTATGGTATTAGGTATGTCAAACAAGGCGCTACGTCCCAAGGTAAAACAAGTGTCATGGTTAAGTCGAATAAAGCAACATCCAAGGCTAAATAAATGGTATCAGATCAACAGGTACCACTCAAGGTCAAACAATTGTCAAGACTATGTCACTTAAGGCACCATCCAAGTCTACATAAATGTCACACAAATATGAATAAATGATTGCAAGATTGGCAGATGTCAAACAATGTGCCACCCAAGGTCAAACAATAGTCAAGGTCACTTTATTCTATAAAGACTGTCAGACTTGTGCCTGTTAAATGAGACAAGCTCAGTCTAAGGGAAATTTATTGCAAGTTTACTTAAAAATAAGAAGCTTGTCAACTGATGAGCCTTTAAAGGTCAAATATGCAAGGTCAAGGTCATCTACAGATATTAACAGTTTCAGTACTGAAGGCATCAGTAACTAGTATTAAGCATTATATCACAGACCACTGTTTTTTAAAAGTTACACATAAACAAAACAAAATAAATGCACACATACTCTCACAATCTGAATAAATTTGCAGCGCTGTTGATTTACCAGTTCTAATTAGAAAAAAATAGCTTTGCCATAAAAACTAAGAGCTTAAATTGTTTTCTTTTGATATGAAACTATCAATCTCAAAATTATTTCTGTGTTCTGATCATGGAACTTAAATAGCTTTGATACAATTTATCAATCCCACAATTATTTCTTTCTTCTTTACCTGCATTTTTTTACACAAAACAAAATCAGAATCCATAAATGCAATTTACAAAACTGTGACATAAGATACTGTGATCTTTAAACAAATATTTTAATCAGATAACATATAATCCCCTCGGGATTAACAACAACAATACGCTAATGGATTTGAAACTTTTGTCAATCTCAGAGACGTAAAAATACTATAAAACTTAGACCCATAAATGTTTGTAATATTGTAACACTTCATCATCGTCGGCGATGTCAAAGAGATGTCTCCTTCTGGATGATGACAACAGGTTTTGGAGGAGGCTTGTGTTGTTGTTGTTCATACCAGCCATTCGCTTTTAAATAGTTCTCTGCATCTTGGACACCTCTGTTAAAATATTTGTCTAATGTTTTCTTTGATGGAGGGAAAAGTGCATGTAGCCCACGAGCGACATTATGTAAATTAACCTGAAAGTCTTGAGAGTGCATATTGAAGAAAAGACCTCGGCCAGTTTTATCTTTGGGGGCAATTTCCTGTCCACCACAGAATGGGGAAACTCTCACAGTAAATCCATCGTCAAACACTGGTAAGTTATTTGTAAAGCCTCCATCAATGTAACGCTGAAAGAAAAGAGAATCAGATGTTAAATTGGGAAATCAACAATAAACAACAAGCCCAGTAGGTCCAGCACTAGAGGCTTTTTTTGAAAATATAAGCTCATAATCCAAGTTAAATCACCTTTTCCTACTTTGGTTTTTTCTTCAAAGAACCAAATAGTAAAAGTTATGGTGTTTTTCGCCATTTTGGTGTGATATACAATGTCAGCCATTTTTGTTGTGAAATCTAGTGAAATACAACTATATGTATGATATTAACAGAAAAAAGCAAAGTTTGAAGTTAATACCTGAATTAGAGTGACGGCCATTTTTGTTTGCAGAATTAAATGAAGTGTAATTCCATCGGTTTCTTAACCTTAGTTATCATGTTCGTTTTCAAGCTAGCGTGTTCACAAACATTTGTGACAGACAGACGGATGGACGGAAGGACGGACGGATGCCGCATAGCATTTCTAAGTCCTCCCCTAGGCCCCTACTGTAGTAGTGGTGGACAATTATACATAGTAGCTGAAAATTAAAATCTATGTTTTGCAGTAAACTGACAATCTGCCCTAGTTGACATAAAGAGGCAATGCCTTTTGCAAGCCATGAGTCAAAACCATTAGGGCATGTCATTATAGGTGTTCAAATTTGTATGTGGTATCTAAGCCAAGATCAGTTCACTGACTATCTCTAAAATAACCAATCAAAAGCTTAGGCAGATTTAGATTTTTAAAAAAAAGGTCTCATACAGAGTTTTGATTGGATATTTGAATTGAAATTAACCATCAGCAGCTTTAAACCTCCATTACTTGATCAGAGGCTCTACCTGGAAATAAATTTTTGAATGTATATGTTAACTAGCCACTGATAGATGACTCAGAGGTACTATGCTAGAGTAAATAATGAGTAATATCATCCAATTTAATTGTTTGTTGTTCTTTTTTCAAATCAACAATTGCTTCATATTTCTACTAAGTGCTAAAAAAATACTTATATCAATATATATATAGATATCATTTTGTTTTCTATGAACCAACAGGCGAGCCATCTGTCACAATGTTTATTTAACCGGACATTATTTATTAATAGATAAGACAACAGATGTTGGCTATTTTTAGGTATTAAATAGGAAATGTATAGAGAACAATATCTTCAAGAAATCAATTTGGTTCAATACCCACAACATCTAGTATCTGCACCATTTTATAGCCAACACTGAACAGATTTGGTTTATTACTATTAATATTGTTATTAGTGGTTGCTTGGTGGAGGATTGTCCGTTCAAGTCCAACATAAAGCCAACTCGTCTTTTTGTATTACCCTATAACTTCTATAAGTTAGGACACTCTAATTTTGGGACAGGCCACAGAAATAACATGTAAGACCCCCTGTGGTAAAGTCTATTTCTCTGTCCCAACTGCTAGAAGTTACTTTGATTGTGTTTTGTATTATCATTTAATACTGTATGGGCCAGCCAGTATTTTGAACTATCTAGTTGATTTCTGTTTACGGCCGTCGGAACACTGTATATTAATTAACTGCACAGCTTTATTTAATGACTGATTGATTGATAGATTGGTTTACATAAGTAAAGAATATAATTTGACTGGGTGCCAGTGGGTGGTGTTTTTTATCACCTAGAATGTTATGTAATCATAAATCCCTTGTCCCGTATAGCTCAAAGCAATGTTGGCAGTACTACAACAAGACATCATTGTGACATCAATGGCTACCACTTTTGTTCAATTATTTTTTTCTTTTTATGAGACATTGTACAAAACAGTAGATATTGAATAAAACTGATATAGATGCTTTCATAACCGAAAAGCATCACAAAAAACGATTTTGCCATCAAAAGTTGTCACTTTAAAAAAATTCTTTTGAAAAAAAAAACATTTCACTAATATTACAACAGATTATCTCCTTCTCCCTCTGCAGTTGTTAAATTCGATAAAAAAAATCCCATCATTCAGCTAGATGATATCTAGTTAATCATAGCTGAACATCCTTATGTTCTGTTATTAGAGAGACCCTGGAGATAAAACTTAATCAATAAGTGAATCAAGTTGACGCTCCAGGCCTCAGTGTGTGTATTCAATCACAGGTGCTAGAGCATGAGAACATACCTGAACAATCCATACACACACCTAGATATGTCCATCAGAATTCACAAACACCCACGCGTTCATAGCTAAAGGTCAAGTTCACGGATTAATAACACGGATCAGACAAGAAATTATTTGATGGTAAAAGCTAAATTAAAAAACTTATTGATGTTTTATCTAAGATAAATTAAAAAACTTATCCACGTTTTATCTAAGATAAAGGCCCCTGTTTCGAATCAGGGTGGAGACTGGCAATTTTTTTTTCGCTTTATTTATCCAAAAGATATTAGACAGAACATACCGATATTCAATAGAGCACTTTCGAAAAATTCCCGAGAGCATTCACCGTTCACCCAAATTAAGTCCAGGGTAATGTCATACGCAAGGATTATCTTATGGTGTCAGAAATATTTGCTATGATAGACTGAACATATTCTAGGTTTACTTATTAAAAGTAAACAAGATTTTTTCTATCTCAGCTCATGTCCTTGGATGCATTCACAGTTCACAATAAATCAAAGTCAACTGTATTTATATAATACAGAGTATTTTCAGGTTGGTTCACTGGTTATAAAGACTTAAGCTGTGCCTGTATGTTGTTTGACTTAAATTGGTAAACAAGGATTGGTGCGGCCAGTTATAACTGTTGCGTGATATATCCTGACACTTTATAGCATAATTACACTGTGTATTAACTGTAACTAAACCTACATATGAGAAAAATCGTTCCGCAATTTCTTTGCTCGTTACCAAATAATAGGATACGGAAGTTTTAATTACTCTGAACGGTAGATTGTTTACACCAAATTTTTTTTTAAAAAGCCTGATTGATTGCTTTTGAATGCCGTGCTTCAGAAAATTTCACAGCGGTGTATTTTATTACCACAGATCCTTTTTTGCTTGTTGTGTCAATATTACAGCATGTTATAAACAAAAATACGTTTTGTAACAAATGTTGATGCTTGCTAACTGAAAACTTCATCTTCTGCCTCTCAGACACAATTTCTAATTTTTTCAAATAGCTTCCAAAATAGAAATTTAATGGACGAATTTGAGGTGATTTAGGATATGTGTTTAACAGTGTTTACTGTTGTAAATGTAAATGTACCTCCAGTGCTAAGTTAAAACAGCATTGCTACTCTTCAAACAAACCCAAGACAAGTTAATTCTGACTCCTATAATTACTGACCCTATCACAATATATTATCATTCATTCATTCATTACTCTTATTAAATAGCTATTACGTTAACTTGTCACTATCAGGAAGAAACATTATGCATTATCACTTTTATACAGTATTTGTTTATGATTCATGTCAAGAGTTCCTCTCAGATAGTGTTACATAATAGGTATTTTATGAGGAAGGAATTGATTAAGGGATTAACTCACGAACCAGAAGTTTACAGCTTATTTAAAATTGTGTTTTTTTACAAACACACCAGGACAGTATCCAGAGCCATTTTACTTACGGAAAACCTATGGGCGCCAAAACTATTTCAAGCCCCAAAATTTTCAAATGAATGTCAAAATATTACTATTTTCATCAATTCCTGTTATAATCAAGCTAAAAGCCGGTTCGGAACACTGATTTTGGGATAGGAACCTCCCATTTTTCTAGAAACTGCCCTGCACACGTATTGTTTTCATCAAAACAAGGAAGAATTTTGAGTTAGATTAGACCTACACAATATTTTTTTTCTTCTATAATTTATTGTGTAATATATAAGAACATCAATATAAAATGAATAAATTAACATTTTGTTTGGTTACTTTTTCCTTTCGTTAAAAAAAGTAGGTTTTTTTTTGGTCATATTCTGTAAGAGGCATATAGAACGCAGATGTATGTTTATTTTATTTGTTTGTTTGATTGGTGTTTAACGTCGTACTCAAGGGTATTTCACTTATATGACGCCGGATTGTCCACTTCACACTGTACACAGCCTTATTACGGTGGAAAATAAAAACCAACCCCGCAATTGTCGGAGCCCCAACCTGTGACTCGCTCATATACCTGACGGTCGACGGGCGGATTCGATCGCGTATTCGGTAAATCGAAACAAGTTCAGTTTAGGTTCAAACCTAAACTTTACACTCCAAACTGTTTATGATTTATCTTTAACATGATTTATCTTTAACATGTCTTCTTAGCACAGGTTCGTTTCGATACGGTTTTTATTTTGGTCTAAAAAAGCCACTTCCGCGGACTGAGGTAAAGGAATGAGTTACAAGCAAATTGTGTATCACCAACAAAGCGAGCCTAACACCTCTAGTGTTGTCACTTACCGGTAGTCGACTTTTGCACAAATTGGCATCATTTGTAAGTAATGAGATATTACTACATGTCTGCACTCCTCCCTAAAGTTTAGCATGTCCTATATCCAGTATCCGCCTCCGTTTGCAATCAAGATAGCCTATATATTGAAAAGGTCGTCCATATTTTTCTCAGTTACCTAGTTTTATTTTACCTGTCAAACTTGGAGATGTAAGTGTATCTTTAAACTTTTATTATGTCACGTTTTAATGTAGAAAAAGAAAATATGGATTCCCTTCACTGGTTTTCGGTTG
>JARFOD010012270.1:0-11338 GCA_031763545.1 Mopalia muscosa
TGTCTTACCTGATCGTTTTGAATCCAAACTAAGCTCAGAAAGCAACTGGACATGCAAGTACTATAATATCTTTGGTGGATTGCGAAATGTAGTCAGGTTTATTTATTGGAGATCGTCGATGTCACGACCAAGGCATATGTGTTGTTTTTTTGTTGCGAAATGTAGGTCAAATGATTGAATAGCCATCCTTAACAGTGCTAAACTGATATTATGAAATCATGCTCTTAGTAATTTAATCTCTTAAGGATTTACAACCC
Organism: Mopalia muscosa; assembly: GCA_031763545.1. Classification (NCBI taxonomy): domain Eukaryota; kingdom Metazoa; phylum Mollusca; class Polyplacophora; order Chitonida; family Mopaliidae; genus Mopalia; species Mopalia muscosa. Next base: position 258 of record JARFOD010012270.1, read on the forward strand.
CCCTCTCCCAACTTTGTACTTGAGGTAGGTGTACTCGACTTGTCATTCATTTGATGGGTGACTCGTACATTTGTTAATATATAAAGATGACAGATGACGTCATTTTGTTCTAATTTCAATAACGAAAAGTAAAAATCGTTTGGATAAAAGCAGCTTAGGCGAATATAAAGATATGGTACTATAAATCAAAGCTTTAACTTCAAGGCATTAATTTTGTTTTAAAACGCACACAAAAAAAAGTGACAGCCTTCAATGGTGAATGTAGTACAGACTGCATTGATCGATAACTGAACCTCATGTGGTTTCTTCTGATCATTTCGCTTTCCCGTTGAACAACCTGTGTTATATTCATATATTCAAAACAGGGGAAAATGTTTCTTTTTTAAGTTCAAGGTTTATAAACTTTTTTTTCTCTATTGGGTATGTCATTTTATAATAAAGCTCAAATTATTTTCATTGGTGAAAATGGGTGAACTTAATCAGCTGACGTTATTGTCAAGGGACTTTCTCATTATTCCAAAAGGAAGAATACATTTTAACAATAAGTATAAACAAAAATAAACCATAAAAGTCCAATTTTGTTTTTCAAAATAGACCAAAACATTTGGGAAAATGGCAATAATGTTTATTTTTTAACCTTTGTGACGACCGTCTCACTTTAATCGATGCCAAGCACGTGCTTCTTTTGCTATCACGAGTTTATTTCGACATCGTCTCGAGTCAGGGCGCAAAAGAATGTCATCGACATTTGATTAAAACCGGAAGCGGATTTACATCCATGCCTTACGTACAGCCCGCTGTGACAAATCACACCCGTATAAAATACACCGGAACTATGCTTTGATGTCATTCAGCTGTAGCCAACATCAATCCAATTGTCTTTTTAAAGATACCAGTCACCCAAATCAAACAGACAAAAATAATAAAGATACTAACAAGTTTAATCATAATTTTAAATGAATAAAATTGTTCAATTTTATGTTGACCTACAGAAACCATTTACAGAAACCAAGTTGTATACACATTTGGCTCATTGTAAAGGGAGAGCATCTGTTCACTTCCTGATAAGACGGTAATGGTGCCGGGTTATCCCAAGGTTCCCAGTCTGCTGGTACTTCATCGTTTCAAAATGGATCGTCACATGAAGCTTCACTTCCGCTCATACCTGACCTTCATAGCCGGGAATTTGAGTTAGCTAGAGTATAAAATAGCTACCTTCGGATGACCTCCCTTTAACCCACCCAATCAGATTGGAGATCCATTTGAATGAAAGAGACGGTCCAAACAAAGGATGACAACTAAGCTATATATGAAATATACACGCATGATATTAGTCCCATTAACGAGTCCTGACATCAACACAGACACCCTAATTGACATAAGAAAAAAAGATAAAAACTGTGGCGATTCTGGCCTGCTTGGATTATCCCTTGAATCTACTACACCTTGTCATGACAATTATTTGCTCACAAACACACAAAAGAAACTAAAATTCAACAATTTGTCATTAGATTTCCAAATTTATTAATTTGAATGTTTAACTTTAAATAACAGGGATACATTTGTTAAGTCTTTTCTTATCGAAAAGGGTGTATCATCACTTTTGAAAAATTACATTAATTAAAACTTAAACTCTTCATTTTAATTCAATAGCCTACTAATTAAATGTGAAGATTTAAAGCTGCTGAATGGTTAATTTCTTTTAAAATGTCATTCGTGGTTAAGGGTATAGGCCTACCAATACTGGGCTTAATAATACAAACTAATATAAATTCAAACAAATGCGTTTATTAAATTAATGAATCCCCCTGGGTGAGAATTCTGTCAGGTTACAACCCCAAGATATCAAAATACAATTATAAAAGCATTGTTACCTTCAGTATGAAAACAAAAAAATACCTGTTTTAGAATAAACATGCCAGAACAAAAATAATTAATGGACTATTTAGCTTGTATTGAGCATTGCCTCATAGTCAAATTCAGATTTTTCATGTAGAGCGCATTGCGTCATGGTAAAATTCAAATTTTGAATGGAGAGCATTGCGTCATGCCAAATTTGCGTATTTTGTTGAGATCAATTTAAATTTTAATTGGATAGCATTGCGTCATGATAAAGTCAAGATTTTTAATGGAAAGCATTGCGTCATGGAAAAATCTAGATTTCAAACCAAGAGCATTGCGTCACGGTAAAAATCCAGATTTTTTTTTGAGAGCAGTGCCTTATAGTAAAATTCATATTTTGAATGGAGTGTATTGCGTCATGGTAAAATTCATATTTTGAATGAAGACCATTGAGTCATGTTAAAATTCAGATTTTGAATGAAGAATATTGCGTCATGGTAAAATTCAGATTTTTAATGGAGAGTATTGCGTCATTGTAAAATCTAGATTTTAAACGAAGAGCATTGCGTCATGGTAAAATCCAAATTTTGAAATGAGAGCAATGCGTCATAGTAAAATTCAGATTTTGAATGGAGAGCATTGCACCATGGTTAAACCCAGATTTTTAATGAAGACCATTGCATCATGGTAAACCCAGATTTTGTATGAAGAGCATTGTGTCATATTAAAATCCCAATTTTGAATGGAGAGCATTGCGTCATGGTAAAATCTAGATTTTGAATGGAAAGCATTGCGTCATGGTAAAATTCAGATATTTAATGGAGAACATTGCGTCATAGTAAAATTCAGATTTTCAATGAAAAAATTGCGTCATGGTAAAATTCAGATATTTAATGGAGAACATTGCGTCATGGTAAAATTCAGATTTTCAATGGAAAGTATTGCGCCATAGTAACATTCAGGTTTTGAATGGAAAGTATTGCGTCATGGTAAAATTCAGATTTTCGATGGAGAGCATTGCGTCATAGTAAAATTAAGATTTTCAATGGAGAGTATTGCGTCATGGTAGCATTCAGGTTTTGAATTGAAAGTATTGCGTCGTGGTAAAATTCAGATATTTTTTTACCATTTTGCGTCATGGTAAAATTCTGATTTTGAATGGAGAGAGTATTGCGTCGTGGTAAAACTCAGATTTTTAATGAAGAGTATTGCGTCATGGTAAAATTCAGATGTTTAATGGAGAGTATTGCGTCATGCTAAAATTCAGATGTTTAATGGAGAGTATTACGTCATGGTAAAATTCAGATGTTTAATGAAGAGTATTGCGTCATGGTAAAATTCAGATATTTAATGGAGAGTATTTCGTCATGGTAAAATTCAGATGTTTAATAGAGAGTATTGCGTCATGGTAAAATTCAGAATTTGAATGGAGAGCATTGTGTCATGGTAAAATTCAGATGTTAAATGTAGAATGATGGGCAGTGCGTCCTGGTATAATCCGGATTGAGAGTGAAGAGCTTTGGGTTGATTACATTAATCAATACATAACGCGCTTGACATGTGTCAAATAGCTACGTTCGTATACCAAGCGATCGATTTACAGCCGAAGGCCTGTATACTGTCTTTCGTCCTTAATTTTTAAAATGTTTTCTGAAATTTGTAATTTACTTTTTTATAAGACCTTCTGAGGTGAAATAGACTAAAAATTTACTGTGATCGAACTTATCAATATTTCTTTAAAAGTGAGGCACCGTTCACTAGCTCTAGGACAATTCTACTCGGTCAACTCATTTATTGAGTCTTATCGTTATTGCATTTTGCGAACTAAATCTTGAAAAATACAGGCTATGGACATGTTCGCAGTAAGTTGTGCTCGATGGATTCAATGAGATTGCTTTTCAGTTTTCAACAAATATCGACAATGTTATTAAAAGTCGTCCATGAAATGACGTATCGCTAATCAGAACAAAACAGCTTGGCATGACGTATAGCAATAGTTGTTATGGTTTATTCCTTGTTTAATGGCAATTCATACTGAAATTAGTCAATCGCGGTTGACTGAATGATGTCTCTCGTCTCAACATGGATGGAAAAGTCAACAACACAGGCTTTCAAGCTAATTTGGTTATAGCTGGACTTTAATAATCGTAGTAGGTTCTCCTGAAATCATATATCTCAAGTTCCGCCCTTTACTAGCCAAAAATACCTTTATCACTATATTGTTATTGTTGAGAACGGAGTCAGACATTTTCGGCCCTCGATCATGGTTTAGTGGTTAGCGAGTGCGCTTTCTAAGTCTACTTCGATGTACCGTTCAAATAGTCCGTCTGTCGACCCACGAGTATATGAGTGAGTCACAAGATATGGCTAAGGCAATCATGAGGTGGTTTTTGCGAGGTTTCCTCCGAGTTTTCTACCGTAATAAGGTAAGGAACAGTGTGAATCCATCGTCATATAAGTGAAATACCCTTGAGTAAGAAGTTAAATTCCAATCAAACAAACAAATAATCGAGGCTTTTTCGCCAACTTTTTACATACAGCGAGTTGTTTCCCTTTACTTTTAAGAATGATGCTATAATAAAGTTGAAACATGCAACGGTAGCTACAGTCAGCATTTTGACGTTTATTCGCCATAAGAATAACTTAAGCATATAATCTGTTCAGGAAGATTAACAACGATTAATACATCTGTTATATTGTATACACGGTGTATATACCAATCAACCTTCTAAACCAGGAATTAAGAAAACACTGAATTGTTTGTCCAGATATTGACCAAATAAATTAAGTTTTGATTTTAACATTTGAGTCCAATAATTAAATACTGACTTTTAAATTTATTAAGTTACATGACTTCAAAGCATTTCAGTAAAAATAATCATAATATCTTTGTATCATTTGGTATATATAAAAAAACAATTCGCTTTCAGAATCACAATGGAATAACTAAAATATGTTGAATATAGTTGCCAAGACAGCAAAAATTTTATAATTCGTAACAAATTCTAAAAAAAGCAAAACAAATAGGCACGAATAAAAACAAAACACGATTTATAAATTAGTACAATAATAACTTATTCTGTCAAAATGCATGTTAAGTTGCCATATACAATATACTTTTTATTCTGTGAGATGTTTTATTTGGCGATATTACTTGTCTGGGAACATTGAGGAAAAGATAGACGTTAGGGACGCTGCAGTCCAAATGTTTAAAAGCTGTATTCGTATTAAAAGCCTTCGTATTGAAAGCCTTAGCTATTTTCCAAAATTGTTTATTCCCAGTTTGGCAATAACTTTTTTAAAGTGTTTTCGTTATATACAACTTTAGTTCCACAGTGTTGTAAGTTTATTACGCCGTTGTTAGTATAATTCATAACATATCTTCCATATTCTTATCTCTAAGCATCTTTGAAATGTGACCTGACATAAGTTGCATAGAATGCCAAAATCGGAGAGCTCATTGACCTGTAAACAGTTTTACAAATCGTCAGCCTGCTACGATAAATGCCTAACTCATTTGACTCATTTTGAGAAAAACACAAAGAAAACTTCTTAAAATTTAATCTAACTCACTCATCTGACATAGGCAGATATGCACTGTTGTGTTTATATGAGCTTTGTGATTGGCCAATGACTTGGGCAATTTTGTAGCATATACATTGTGCTATGGATAATGATTTTTTTCCAAAATAATGAGTACGGCAATTATCATAGCAGGCTGACGAAATGACAAAATCGGGGAGCTCATTGACCTGTAAACTATTTTACAGAATGACAAAATTGGGGAGCTCGTTGACCCGTAAAACAATTTTACAGAATGGCAAAATTGGGCAGCTCGTTGACCAGTAAACAATTTTACAGAATGACAAAATCGGGGAGCTCGTTGTTCTGTAAAATGTTTTACAGAATGACAAAATCGAGGAGCTCATTAAACCGAAAACAGTTTTACAGAAAGACTAAATCAGGGAGCTCGTTGATTGACATCAGTTTTACAGAATGACAAGATCGGAGAGCTCGTTGACCTGACATCAGATTTAACAAAATGACAAAATCGGGGAGCTCGTTGACCTGTAAACAGTTTTACAGAATAACAAAATCGGAGAGCTCGTTGACCAGAAAACAGTTTTACAGAATTACAAAATCGGGGAGTTGGTAAACTATGAGTTTGCTTAAACAGAAAACAAAAGTGAATTCATGGCCAAGATGTCTTAGATGTTTCTTTAGTATTACAAATCATAGTAAAGCGTCTAGTAAACCAGCACTCACATATTAAGCCGTCTACATATTATATTTTTAATTAAATCTTGACAATGGCAAAAAAAAAAAAAAAACAGTTGTAAAAGATTTCTGTTCATTTGCTGTTTTGTGTTTCCAAAAAGAAAAGACTAACTACCTCTCATAATACACAAATTTACGAATTCGGTATGTCTATTTTATGCGAGGAATGACTATCAATTCATTTGTAAAAATAACATATGGGCTATTTTGTTTATCGCTTTTGCCTTGCTTGCGCATGCGCGTACAATAACCAGTGACAACCTGAAATATGGCCAGACCAGAGCATCCAAGAAAACCGATCCCAACTAGCTCCCAATTGCTCAAACCTGTAACATAATCAATTTCATAACATCTGAATATCATCCTAAAATGATGACCCATCGGATGAAACCCTAAAGCAAAGCCAACCGACTTACCTGAGCAGTCCCTTTTGGATTGCTGAACGAAACAAATGTTATATGATCTTTGAATGGATTTGTCGCCATTCGTCAAGCCTGGCGTCACTATAGAGAAAAACTGTAACAATTTGAAAATTGTTGTTCAATATTGGGATTTAACCTCGTACTCAAGGGTATTTCACTTATATTAGGACAGATTGTCCATTTCACATTGTTCCTTACTTAAACACGATGTAAATTAAACCAGTAAGGAAACCTGGCATAAACCATACGGCCGATTGCAGGGACCAGGCCGAATATAATCAACTAAGTAGATCTCCGCAATCACAAGCTGCACGGAAACTGTCAGCCGAACAGCTCTACCAGATTTCTCAACATAGGAGCTGCTTAAAGGGGAAGACCGCCCAAAAACGATATTCTATAATTAAGTAAAACTGTTTGTGTGTAATACAACACATTAATTTCCATTTTCATAATCTGATCGTAACTCTGGTTATCATTCATTAAAGAGAATCACAAGTACCAGTTGAGTCATCAAATCCTGTGCTGCTAAGTTTTTCTGCACTCTGGTTGGTCAGCAAATTTCGAACTATCCAATGATAGATCAGTGCAGTCTGCTGTACATTTGATGACTCAACTGGTACTTGTGATTCTTTTTAATGTATGATAACCAGAGTTACTATCAGATGATGAAAATGGAAATCGATGTATTGTATTACACACAAAAAGTTTTACTGATTTATAGAATATGGTTTTTGGGTGGTCTTCCCCTTTAAATATCAGACAATAGACAGCTCAACACAAATCTTGATAATGACGAAATTAAAAATAAAACCTTATAAATGGCTGTTACATTAGTGTGTAATTGAAGCAATTTTAAAGTCATTACAGAAAGACAAGAAGCAATGTCGATCCACGAAGTCCGTATTTTCCTTTCTGTGTTGACCCTTTAATGCCACACGGTCAGGTGAACATTGTGGACCATCGTCTCTCCCATAATATTTGTTTTGTGATAGTTATCAAGGAACAAGGTTGATTAAGCGTCCCTTTATTTCCGGGTCTATTAAGGCCTTTTTCTTCACAAAAAAACTTTATTGATAAAAAATCCTTTAAAATTTAGACGTAACCGTATGTATAAAAGCTAAATTGTCTCTCCCTATAATAAAACTATCAAAATAAAATTGTCCCGTCCCGCAGACGAACAAATTTTTCCCCGGTTATTCAAAAATACACACAAAATGCACTTGACAGGTTTCAACGCAATAGGGGCACCAGGCGTTATAGGCCTATGCTTTTTTTTTTAATTTCAGCACAACATTTTGTTTGACAATTTTAATTCTCACCTGTAGGATTATAAATTGGATTTACATCACAACTTACACCGACGTCCTGTGAATGGCTGCACGTATTCTCGGTGAATGTTACACAGTCAGCTATAGTGTCCTCTGGGCCCCGACAGCGCAATTCATAAGGCCAGACTACACCTGTCCCGCTCTTAAAGGTTCCTATCTCTGCAATGGACGATCTGATCCTAAAAAATATTACAGAAATATAAAAAAATTTGTAGACATGATGAGTAACTCATTAACATGACTAATACTAAAACAGTACCTTTTTAATATTCCTGTTTTTTATAATTGCATATTGTTCAGACTTCATCAAGCCCGAAATGTCCGACTATATATTTTTAAGACATGACGACTGTTATGGATGTACACTGACCCTGGAACCACTCAAACAAGATATATATTTTTAACCATTGGGTTGATGGATTATAACTTGATTTGGTTTTATGGATTACTCAACCGTTTTACACTGCACTATTTTAAACGCCAAGCTAACACAACCTTAGAGTATAAAGTATACGTTGCTCTGTAGACGCCACCCTTCCCCAAATATAATCATCCAGGGTGAGTTTCACAAAGCCCACGGCCGTGGTTCCAGGGTCAGTGTCTCAGCCTACTTATCGCACGTCGATATGGCATTGACGCGTCTGTCGAACATCAGTTAAATGAGTAAGTCACTCGATGTGGTTTCGACAATCGCGGAGTGTTGTCTACGTGGTTTGATCCCAAATTTTCCACTTAACTATAAAGGCAAAGAACAGTGTGGAATGGAAAATCCGTTGTCATATAAGTGAAGTACCATTGAATACGACGTTAAATCACAAACGAAAAACAATCTGTTTCACAAAGCATTTACACATTCGCGCACACGCAGTTACTACGGCGTCAAGTGGCGAAGGTGTTAGGTTACCAAAACAATTTCGCACGCGGCTCTTCGAGATTCCCTAGTCAAACTATTCCGTCTGCTAGATGTACAAATGTAACTATTCTGAGAAGAAGGTATCCTAAGCTATATAGGGATCGGTATGGGTGAATGTTGCTAGAAACTGAGCACATGATCATTGGGAATAAGTCTTTGTTTATATTCCCTGGAAAAAAATAATAGCTGGTTTTGTGATTCCTTTGATTAAAGGTGATATAGCCACACACACTTTCGTCACTTATAAAGTGTCTTCGTTAAATTGGAGTTGGAAAATTGTATAAGAGAGGTTGTTTTTTGTTTGTATTTTTGTATACAAATTTTCGTAGTGAAATAAATGTCTTCTTTGAGTTTGAGATTACAAAGTAGATGTTAAATATCGAAAAGTATTTTTTTAAATGTATTTGATATATTATTTGAAGGTTTAAAACAGACCTGCAAATATCCAAAAACTACATTTGGCATTCCGTAGGCGTATAAGGCAACTTAGTCGCATACTAACAGAACTGAGGGTGAGGGTCCTGTAACTAATCCACCGGAAGAAATATATAATACAGACCGAGAGGTTATGGAGGAGGAAAACTCCCAAGACACCAGTTTTACAAAGTCACTCGCAGAAGAAGTAGTCGAATCAACCCTTCACCCAATGTAGGAAAGGCGACTAGAATGAATCCATACCGTAAGAAACCCTCTTCTACCGATTAACTCTAATGGCTGTCAGTGTTATTTCTTCACTTTTTCTGTTTGCCAGTATGGTTCTATTTTGCTCGCTAAACTGTAATAGCCTTAGAAGTGTTGGAAAAATTGAGAAAATTGAAACTTTATTTTCCTCCGCCCACACTGACGTTTTTTGTTTACAAGAAACGCATTGGGATAATAATTTCATTAATTCTTATAAACATTTATTTTGTGGTGATCTGTATTATAACAATGGTACTTCAAACAGTTGTGGTGTTGCAACTATTGTCTCTAAGTCCCTGAAAGACAAAGTCATAAATACAATGAGGGACACAGCAGGTCGCATTTTGAGACTGACATTATCTATTGATGACAGCGAGGTTGACCTGATTAATTGTTATGCTCCAAACTCAACAAATGATAGATGTTTATTTTTCACTGAGTTAGCTAATTATTTTCGAAAAGATGTATACACAATTTTAATGGGAGATCTGAATTTTGTTTTCTCTCCACTTGACCGAGCCTCTAAAGTATTAGAACACGATAAATCACGTGATAAGTTTAATTGTTTAGCAAGAGATGCTAGCCTAAGAGATATTTGGCGTTATATTCACCCAGATAAAATCAGTTTTACATGGAGAAGATCAGTACAAGGCGTATTACAGCAAAGTCGAATTGATCATGTTTTTGTAAGCCAAGGGTTAACTCCAAGGGTTAAATCAGTTTACCATAGACGTAATACTTTCAGTGATCATAGCAGTATTTTTTTGAGACTTGACATATGTTCTGTGGAGAAAGGACCTGGTTTGTTTGTTTTTAACAATTTACTTTTGAAAGATATAGCCTTTTGTAAAAACATTCAAGGAATTATTGCTAAAGAAATTAACAATCCATTGTACAGTACAGAAATCCGGGTCTGGTGGGACAATCTTAAATATAAGTTTAAACGATTGTCAATTTTGTATGGTAAAAAGCGAAAGCAAGATGTGAACCAGTCCATGTTTGACATACAATGTAAACTCGATAACGAGTATAGGCGGGCGGCGGTGTCAAAAACGTATGACCAGAGCAAAATTATTGTCCTTGAGAATGAGCTGCGCGCTTTAGAATATGATATATGCCAAGGGGCTATTTTAAGATCAAAGGCCCAATGGGCTATTGATGGCGATAAAAATACCAAATTTTTTCTTAACTTGGAGAAACAAAGACAGGAATCTAAGTTAATTAAAGAGTTAGTATCTGAAGCCGGTGATACAATAGTAGATACTGATGGTATAATAAATGAAGTTCAAACCTATTACAGCAACTTATATGCTGAAGAGGAAATAGATAGTGAATGTATGTCTGAGGTATTGTCTCACCTAAACAATAAACTTAATGAAAGGAATAAAAAGGTATGTGAAGAGGTTTTAGCAAAAGAAGAAATGACGGCTGCATTAAACGGCCTCTCTAATGGGAAAAGTCCTGGTAACGACGGCCTAACGGTAGAATTTTATAAATGTTTTTGGAATGAATTGAGTGATATATTATTGGATGTATACACGGCTAGTTTTGAAGATAAATGTCTTACTCGGTCGATGCGAACTGGTGTAATATCTTTGATATTTAAGAGAAAGGGTG
>JARFOD010012281.1:0-11338 GCA_031763545.1 Mopalia muscosa
CCCCCCCCCCCCCAGCAAAGTCGACAATATTTCGTTGTGCCAAATATATATTACTTTAGGACAGGGTGTAAAGATTATGTTTAGGGCATAAAATGTTGAATAATAATACCACTGCGGAGCTCCTTTAAGTACATATATACAATGCTCAGTTATCTCCCAGTTTTGAACCCAAACTGATAATCGGATGTATACAACTGATTTTCACATAGTTTCAAAATCACTCTCTATAATCTTTGATGTTACAGTAGCTACAGCAATTGGTCGATAGTTGTTGGAGTCTGTAATGTCTCCGGATTTATTTTTAACAATAGGCGTGACAACCACGTATGTAAGTTGACTAGTTAGACAATCATGTTTTAACATACAGTTAAGGCATATAATTAAATGAACATACAACTTTTCATTTGCATATTTCAAATGTTCGGCTGACAAACCTTCATAACCAGAAGACTTGTTTAATTAAACCACATATTTTAAAAATTCAGAATTCATGACAAACACAAATATTACACTTGGCACGGACGTAGCTATGGTCGACCAAAGGTGACAGTCTGTAACATATATTCTGTAGGTGTTAAATATCAGACATGAGCAATATGAGTCAAACTGACAACCAATTCTTATCTTGTTTCAGATGTATGTTGGGACGAATCTGGTCAACTACGGGCTTTAGATTCTAAATGGGAAACAGGAAACAATGTGTGTTATTGCCTTATTCCAGAGAGTAAACTGTATTTCTGGGACGGTACTAATCCTTCACGTCCAATTATTGACTGCGAAATCAATGGTAAGATAAACACACAGTTGTCCTTGGACCGGTTGCTCAAAGCTCAGTTAAGTTAACGGCTGGTTACATGACGTTTCGTGACAATCAATTTCTATTGTGACGTGACGTCCATTACTTTGTGACGCCACGTCATCCAACTGGCTGTTAGGCTAACGGAGGTCTGTGCAAGCGGTCCGTGCTCTTTTAATTACATAAGTTACCCACTCGACAGAGTATGGGCCATTTTTGCCAAAGGCCCGAGCTGAATGCCCCTGGAGGCATGCCAGTTTATCTGTCCCTGCTCCTAAAAATACAGTCCAATATACCAGGTATGCCATATGGCAATATAAACCATCTATCAAAATGTGATTAGTTAGAACATGTGTATGTAGGGGAATAAAAATGTTAAGCATCTTAAGCCTGTATAGTACAATGGGTGTTACCAGAAGTCTAGTAACTATAAGTATGTAACTGCCATGTCCACAGTATTATAGACCAGCAAGAAACGGCGACGTCACATTTCTGACACGTGTATTTTTAGTTGTGAGGAACTCTGGTTTATTTCATTCCTGATCAGCCAATGCTAAATATTTTGTTGCCGTTTATCGTATATTCAACAGGCACATAGTTCACTAGGTAAATGCGTTTGTTTCGTTAGAAACAAAATGATCTAGGAATACTAGGAGTATCCCATAATGCATCATTTTTAAAGTTGCGTTCTTCTGAATTTTCTTGTGTGCTACGTCACATGATACGTTATAATAGGGGGCACTGTCCCCAATGCCGGTTAGCTTATCTATATGGCAGTTGCATACTTCTAGTTAATAGATTTCTGATGTTACTCCAATCTATTGGAGTTTCTGGTTCATGATTTTGCAAAGGAAAAGACTCAATCGACTTACATCGTAATATACCGGCTCTAGTGTTAAATAACTTCTATTTCTCATAACAAGTGTTTTAGGAGGACACTGATCAAGATAGTTTACTTTCTTCTCTCTACTTGTACGTGGGCTTCGAACAAAGAATTTACATTGTTACCGTCAAACCTCCATACATTTTCTCTATTCCTACAGTAAATACATTTTTCGTGCTCGCTGGAAACCTATATCATCGTACTTTTACTCAGAGCCATATACTAACAATTAAGGAAAAGGGAAATTGTTCCGTTTTTATTTGTTTTGTGCAACAATATATTGATGTTATTCATTTTAGGGAAATAAAAGCCAGTTTATACCTCACGTTGTTAGTTTATACCCACTGTATCTTTAATTGTCGACATAGCAACTGAGTCAAAGTTAACATAAACTATTATATAATTTTGCTTTGTTTAACCTCAAGTTATATGAAGCCAGACCGAGATCTGGATGGAAAGTGTCTCGGCCACTGTGGATATACCCAGGTTTATTCTTCTAGGTTTCTGCCCGGTTTTACACCAAAGCCGTCTTAATTCCACTAAGCACGACGCAAAACTAAATTTAGATATATACAGCGCTGTATACATGGTAAAAATCCAACCCAAGTATCCTCTTTCAGTGCATTTTTGATAATCGAAATAAAAACCAATTAAGTAATAATCATCAGGACATTTAGGGTGCAAACAAATAAAGACCATGAAGTGTGAATTTATATCTAAATCATACCCATGGCAGTGAAATTTGGAAGCTTTAAAATGCATTATGGTCCTCCTGGTATGTTTTATACCGCACAACCTGTAATTTTCATAGGTTGTCCTATACTATTTGCCCAGTATGGTATTTATAAACAGATAATCAACGCATATCATTTATGTAGTTATCAAGGTCAAAACAAGCTTTAGAATGCCATAGCGAGAATAAGATGCAAATGTTGCCGAAAAAACATGCACTAAACGTAGTAATTCCGTAATTCGTGTTGTTTATGAGGCATCAAAGTAATCTGAATGTCTTCATTTCTACAATGTTATATTAACAGGGTGAATTATCACTAAATTTGAACATTAAGATTCTACAATTCTAAGAAGATGCTCTCTGACTAAGGGCAGTTTGTTTGGAGAATAGCAATAAGGCCCTACTGTCTTTACTTAGCACCAGAGGAAAATACACTTTACAACTTTATCAAAACACTTTCGCATTTTATCGTTGTGCTAGGGTCAGTGTTCGCTGGAATACACCTTCGTCATATAAGTGAAATATCCTTGAGCACGGCCTTAAACACCAGTCAATTAATCAATGTGTGTAGGTCGCGTCGATGGTACTCTCGGCTTTCACCCACGTGATTTCTACATACGCAGCCGTTGCTACCCGCCATATTGTTGTCTCTCAACACATAGACAAATCAGCGATAACACAGCGAAGATAACGTTTAGCCATGGTTTTATGCATGTTGGAACATCCTGTAACACTTTCCCTACCAGTACGGTTATCTCGGAGGTGAATGGAAGCAATAATACTACTAAAAAACGTGTAATGTTAACAGCCGGATGTTTTGTGCGCATGCGTAGACATCAACCATAGTACTCTGCGGATTTGCATTAAAAAACTCACATCAAAATTGCTTTCAAAGAAAACCTTTTCCTTTTTTATGTATTACTTGCTAACAATAATTTAAATTTCATCTTCTGTAAGTATTTTTAAAATAATGTAGCTCCAATGACGCCATCATATCAACACAAGAATAGCCTTCAGACATAAACAATAAGCACGTGGATAACTCAGTCATATGATGAAGTAAATCTTTACGAGTTACCTCCCTTGAAATGAACAACATTACGTGAGAGATTATTTACGGTACGGAATGGCCGAGGATGTTTTATGTTTTATAGTAGGTTGTTCGATGAAAAACGTAAAGCACAAGGATGTGTAAAGCTCTTAAGAATACCAGCGGTAATGAGTAATCAAGGTGGAGGACTTGGAAATACACTTTTAAGCCATGTTTACCTAGTTAAAGGATACAGTATGTAATCGATTAAGATATTCAACCTGTATAAAGCTTCTCTAAGCAGCAAGTCTGTCTTATTGAATATCTTAGCCTTCTTCAAATCCCGATGTCGGATAATTACACGATAGGAGCCTTTACAGTTTTGAACTCATTAGCTAAGGCCGGCAAGGCCTCAATCAAATGGAAAACATAGACATAAAAGAATACATTGACAGATAAGAACGCATGTCTTATATTACATCAGTTTACCTTGAATACATTTCAGTGAGCGAGACTATTTACTTGCCCTGGTAAGAAGTAATGGACTGTGGAATCTATTCAGAAATACGCAGACTGGTTCATATATAACACAATATTTAGGCGACTCGCAACGAGTACAAGCTGTTTCATATAATTAATGATGGCCTAGATATCGTTCAGTCAGACTTGTGTTACTTGGCTTATCCACGTTATAATTCACCTGCGTATGACCCAATTTGATCACATCAAATTTTACTTATCACAATAAACATGAACGGGGATCTACAGGTATATTTCAAACAAAGATATCTTCTCCAAATAACGTCTGTTTATGTGCGCATCCAGCTCTTTAGTGTACTCGAAAAGCACTGGAACATCAGTAGAAATATCTATCACCTCTTCCTGGTTTTTCTTACCCTGTAAATCGACTGACATTTCGAAAAAAAAGATTTTGTATTGCACGTACTTATATTTTGGTATAATATTTAAATAAATAGCACGCCCTGAGGGACACCGTCATGGGGAACATCCATACAAGAAAGCGATTTTTTTTACGTATGACGCCAGGTGAAAGCAAAAATAGGCTTGGGTTTTAGTGAGTGGTTGAGGGGCACACGTCTAGTGAACTGTCCGAGTGAACAGCGTGGTCTGTTCGCCCGTTGTGCGACTTTCCCGTTGAACATGGGGTGTAACAGAAGTCGTGGTTCGTGTCAGTAACCGTTTATACGTTAACTGACTGTAACGCTGCGTGGGGACGTCACGTGGTGTTTTACAGACTATAAGGGTAGCATATGATTAAAACCGGAAGCGGGCTTACTTCCTAAATGTCTAAATGTGGTGAAAAGAGTGTAGTAAAACGGCGTAAATTGTGCGGTTGACAAATTACAGCTGTATAAATACACCGGGACTATGATTTGATGTCGTTTAGCTGTAGATCAATTCAATTCCCTTTTCAAAGATACCAGTCACCCATATCAGACAAACAAATTATAAAAATACTAACCCGGAACCAGTTTAATCATTTTTAAATGAATAAAAATGTTCCGTTCAATTTTATGTTGACCTACAAATGTACAGGCAATCATAATTAGTAATGAAAATGCTCCTTTGTCTGTTTGCTTTCATTTTCCATCCATTTGTGACATTCTACTCCCACTGCATTTGCCACAAATTTAATCGACATAACATCACAGAAAGTAGGCTTAGGCATCGTCTGTCATAATTTTGAAACACAGTTCGAGCTCAACCACTTACGTCAATCGCGATAGCTTGGGTCAAAGTTCATTGGTAGGAAAAAAAGTTGTTTATTTCATGTGCATTAAGCGTGAAATATGATCTAATTGAATTTGCATGCTGTCAACATTTGAACTGTAGCGAAATGACCAATCAATGATCTACTACCCACAAAACTGTGGGTGTAAGCCTCGAACAGTGCAATAGGAGACGATCACTGACGTTGTATTCGCAGTCATGCGTTCTCAAAAACAAAACGTCTGGGCCACTCGGACTACCTCACAAAACAACATTCATTTTTTCTGTTCCAGGTTGTCCCAATCCTACAGATGGTCCACTATTAAAGAATGGGGATGAATTCGTGAATGATCAGGGCGATCCTTGTGTGTGTAAGGCAGGCACCAACCCATATCTTATGGACGCGTCCACCGCATACCACGCAAGGTGCAAAAATACAAACGAAAACAATTTCACATATTACATGGATTTTATGGATTGGTAAGATTGCGAATACTGATAATGCTTATAAAATCATGTTAAGATAATTCACGATATACAGCAAGGTAAACCCAGAAAGTTTTTTTACTTGTAATGATAAATAAATTGACAAACAGTTTGGGACACACGTATTTCATGTTTTATTATGCTGACATATTAGCTTTAATTCAGGCAACATCAAAGGGAGAGACAACCGTTTTTCGACTTAAACTTAATATTTCACTTGCAATCGAATTAGCATAGCCATTAATTAGTTGATTTAAAAAGCTGAACTGACATCATTGTTCCAAAACACAGTTGTCATAATAGTTGTGGTTGTCCCCTATATTGCTTGCACTGGTGGATGCTTTAGTATTAAGCCGCAAGTGAGGGTTCCGTCCCCAAGCGAAACAACAACAATAAACAACCGCTTGTACATATCTACTTGGTACTAAAAACCGGATTGTATTAGAAACCGCATGTTAGCAGAAAATATGCTGAACGTGATTGTTACACAAACAGCTATTTTGATATGTATACAACAGATAAACATTGCGCTTGGATGACCAAGCTAATGTAAACGCCGTGTCGTTGCAGATGCCTTCCAAAGCATCCATAAGCAAACGGACACACATGTTGACCAACAGTTTTTTCGAACGATGGCGTCACTCCCGTCTGTTAAATCAACTAATTAACGGCTATGCGTACTGGAATGCAAGTGCAATCAGATATTTGTCTTTGAAAATATGCAGTTAAAATAATAATTTCGAAAAACGGTTGTCTTTCCCTTTAATAAATACAAGTTGAATTCCGCAAGTCTTACTCTTGATATATGTTGTTGCCTTCGTGTTAGTAACGTATTGCATGTTGTTGGTAAAATATATTCCTATCTGACAACTTCTATTTTTTTTTATACTGTCATCGACCAGCCAATAAAAATTACACAATTAAGTTATCATGTCAGCTGATCGCTATGCTTTAACGTAAACTACGAAAATAGGTATATTTGCTCGTTTGTTTGTTTGTTTGATTGATTGGTGATTAACGTCGTACTTAACCCAGCCAACCATTTTGTGCGGCCCCATTGGGAGTGATATGGTCTGTATATGTCTTGGGCCCAAATGGGCTACCGAGCTTAGACCCAAAACATTTCGACAAATAGATAGCTCCATTTCAGACGTAAATGGGGCAAGTCCATACAAGTTTTTGTTCTGGTTTTCAAATGACCTAGCCCTGACTGAATTCCTAACCCATTCAGCCATACCCCATGGTTTTGCTACACTGGACCCACATCGGGCTGAAGTGTGTATCCGATCTACCATGACACATAGGTTCGACACCCAGGACTCACGTGGGCCCTACATGGGTTAGCCCATGCCAACATCTACCCACCATCTGCTAGCGTTTGCCCTATGTGCACAGCCCAACATGCTGACTGGGGTAGACCCTACAGGACCCGTATATATTTTCCGAATTGTAGTTGTTCAAGAGAGACAATTTTTCTTCCTTATATGACATGGTAGCCCAGATGGTGCACACCTAGAGCCCTTATAATAGCCCACTTAATATCAAAGCCATTCTAAGTCCAACTTACCCTTAAAAGTCCCAAATGGGGCCAATAAGTGTGTGTTGGTTAGGAAGTCCGTTTGACATCTTGGCATTGTCGGTAGGCATTATATTACATGCAACCTTATAAAAGCCATCCGACAATCTCCAAAATCACTGGACAAGCCTCTCCTTTATACTGAAGGTCAAACGGAAGCCTCAAGTCCGAGTTCAGCACTCAGATACCCGTATCTTAATGAAAGCCACCCGTTCTCGTTAGACCTACCAACAGTTATTGTATCTAACATGACAAGATCATAAATGTTTGTTTGTTTGATCGGGGTTTAACGCCGTACTTTAGGTTATTTCACTCACATGACATAGTGCCATCCCAATGGATGAAAGGAAACCAGCCTCGATCCCATGTTCCATGATACCCCCTAAGCTATTAAACTTCCACGCTCCCTCACACCCCTGCGCAGAATGTAAATGAAGTTTCCTACTAATAAAGCAAACTTAACAAAATTCATTTTTTATCTCGGATTTGTAAAGCATAAAACAGATTTCTTGCCATTTACCAAAGCTATCGTGCTGGTTTGTTTCCGCCAGAAGAATTTTATTATCTCTTTGGCTCCGAACTTTCTCATCTTGGAAGCCATTATTGAACTGCCCACTCAAGAAGCCTATACACATGCCCGAAGTCAAGCCAGCTTGGCGCTTTCGGTGCCATTTGCTACCATAGGTTCATTTTGGTCACCTCTGTGACTCCATGACTTGTGTATAGACCGCTTGGTCATAAACCAGAACCATTTTGTGTAGTGATATTCGGTAAATTGCCGAAAAGTCGCCATGCAAATTACAGGTGTAAAAAATCACCTGGGGTATGATCTGGGCCTGTATTCATATGCAACTCATATCTCTTAAAAATAAGCAATATTTAGCCAAATTTAAGCCTTCAAATTTCCCTTGCAAAAAGTAAAATGTGCAATAATTAATTTCACATTTTTTAATGTTGCTTTTAATCTTGCATTCCAGATCATAAAAAGTTCATGTACCTAAAATGATTACTCAAAATTCGCTATGTTTTTTTTTTAACTTTAAGAAATACTTAAGTAGGGTCAGAGTCCAGATGGTATACGGCTGTAGATCAATGCTTATCCCTTTTTTTAACACAGTAACAAATTTAATTATTCTTAAATTTAAAAAAAAGGTTCCATTTTATTTTGAACCATATTACACATTTTCAAATGTTTACCATTCTGGATTTTCCGCTTTTTCACCTCGTGACTGCCTAGTAAAACGATATGGCATAGATTAAACCCAAAGCTGCACAGTGTGTTGAAAAGTAAGATGGTACACTGTGTCAACACATGCTGTCAATTCACAGCAAAATTTGCTGCCTTTTCAAGTGTAATGATCTTTTCGACGCCATTCCTCATTTCCTGAATGGCCTCGATTTCGCTCAATCCAAGACGACGTTTGTTGGAGATATCGTACACTCCATCCACATTCTCAGTATAAACTCCATTTGTACCTCTAATCTGAAGATTTAATCTTTCGCAGATTTCATTGAATTCTGGGTTTTGGGCAACATTTGGGATCTTTATGAGTACACTAGCTCTAAGCGCAGTTCCCAAATTACTTGGGCAGAAGGTCAAATAACCCAATTTTGTTGATCGTGCAAAGTCCAGTTTCTTTTCTAATTCTTTGGCACCCTGAAAAGTAAAGCAAATGTTATTATTACTTAAACATAACATTGTATCGAATTGTGACTAATGTCTCTATAAGAATAATGGCAATTTCGTCTTATAATTATAAAATATAACGCATCATTGAGTTGTTTGATGTCTTTTTCTAACACCTAATAGCATGCATAAAGTTACCAATAAATTGTTTATGTAACAACAAATATGACGCTTCAAGCTGTCCTATGACTGATTTATTAGGTATATTCACTGACCACTTACCACGACAAGTCTTTTGTAGACAGCTGCCAAGTCTCCACCCTTCTGCATAGAAATGATACGGATATGGTCCTCCTCATTCACCCAGGTCAGGAAAGTCTTGCTGTCGTTAAAGTAGATGCCCCGTCCAACTGGCCAGTCATCATAAACACTAGCTGCCTTCAATGATCTGAATTGGGATATTAACCCTCTTTGTGACTTACGACATATTCAAGGGTGTACCATGTCAGTCAAGCTTTCAAATATCTTAAGCATACAATTGTACCAAAGTATTCAGTTTTGGCGTATATACGTTTCCAATATTTAAATAGATGGTATCTATGGCCAGTCTGCACAAATATAACCTTTTTCAGGTCAATAAGTAATGTGAATATATTGATCTTGATGCTCCAACAAACAATAATTGTATTATTATAACCATGCGAGCTGACCAATCAAAATCTCTTTCACTGCTACTCTGTCACCCATGCAGTTATGCTTTTCTTTCTACTTTCTGTTGTTTCTTCCAAAAACATAGGCTACATATACATGTAATGATCCTACGTAAGCCTACTGAACGCCTTCACTTGCAAATGAACCGAGATTCTGAAACGTTTTTTTATTATTTTCGAAAAAGGCCTATGTATACTTGCATGTCAGTATCGTTGAAGAGGAAATGGTCATCAGTGAGTTGTTTCTGTGTTTCTGCAGTCATGCCTTCCAGAGGATAATATTTCCCCTTCAACTCCGCAGTCAAACCCTCAAGAGCTGCCTGGGTCTTTTTCTCCATCTCCAATCTTTGCTGAAAGATTTTACAGTAACATGTTTAAATGTACAAGCTTATTTGATATGTTATTAAAGCTGGAGGCATTTATTCCGAGCACATTATTTTTATACAATGAAACATTTTTTTATGTCATTTAGAAATAGAAAATAAAAAGTATTATCTTTCTTTTGGAAAGAAGCTTTCTTATTTTCAACTGGTGCCTGTTCAGAAAACTCCGCAAGGCCGGCCACACAGTTCAGTCGTCAAACTGACCGACAAGTGGTCTAGGTTTTTGTCATTCACTGCTGATGATAACCCGCCTGAACGATCTCTCTCTAACGGTCAATTCCGACACTGGTTCTGGTGAACTTAAAATGTTGTAAGAGAATTACTTTGTTGTTGGTGGTTGGTGGGAAACCATAGCTGACAAGACTTCTGCCTACTCGTACACGTGTGGACACAATCAGATCACCGCTGGGATCGAGGTTACCAAAACCTAAATTAGAAAGGTCCCCAAAGTCACATGCTGGATGATTGAGTTCAGAAACTTTGTGATAGTCCTTAATAACAGGGTCTAGCAGGTCAGCGAACACAGTGTAACCCTCTGGACAGGAAGAAAACAGCCCAACTCCACTGTGGAAATTTTGCGCACCTGTTAAAAAGACGAGTTAATAAACCTTGATTAATGGCTTCACCTCAATTCACGGTTACTCATATCTCATTTCGTCTGATCAAATATGCGTATAGGGTCGATACATTTCTATATGTAGACAGCTCAATTTTAAGTTGTGGGGTGAATAACCTCTATGTTCATTTGGATTGTTTGCCCCAAAATTTAAATCTAACATTACCTTACTTATGCTGTCACCTCATAGGTGTCGTCAAGATTGATAGTATATGCTTTATTTTGTAGGGGAAAGTTCCCTTGTCCTCCTTGGGATTCGAACTCAGGCCTCTGGTTACCAAATGATCTACAGAGGCTCTAAATAACTCTATGTAAACAATGCAACAATTTTTGCTTCGCCCTCATCCTTGTGCACAATAAAGAACAACCTTCAATTTTAAGGGTTGGCTGGTTATTAAGGAGTCGCTCCCTAATACATAATAAGAGAAGGTTATTTATTATGTATAAAGGTGCTACCCACCCGTACCGCACTACTTTATTAAGCTGTTGTTGAGTCTGTGCACTGTAAGAACACATGCTGTAAATTTACAGCAATATTTGCTGGTAAAAATGATGCCAGCAAATATTGCTGTAGAATTACAGCATTTATTTCCGTAGTTTTACAGTTGTTATTTTCATAAAAGTTGTAAATTACCCCATTAACACCAGTTGCAGTAAGGTGCTGTTAACACCACATAAACAGTTATATAACAGGTTCGTTTACAGCATCTGTTTGTAAGGGAGTGTATCCAGTTATCGTTTGATGCTTCAATGGTTTATTTGAGAAA